>JAFBJU010001167.1:137167-342019 GCA_016785305.1 Colistium nudipinnis
GAGAGAGAGAGAGAGAGAGAGAGAGAGAGAGAGAGAGAGAGAGAGAGAGAGAGAGAGAGAGAGAGAGAGAGAGAGAGAGAGAGGACGCTCTGCTCACTGTGGATTTATCCTGCGATGCCTTCACAGCCCACAGGAGTAAAACGTCCCGTCAGCATGGACAGGACACGGCTGGGTTAATAGAATCCCTGGGCTTATCGCTCCCCTGTCAGCAGTATCCGGGTGACGGAGTTGGTGACGGAGTTGGCGCCGGGCACCGGGCATCTTAATATTGTCTCGTCGTTGTGCTCGGGGCTAAATCGGGTCTGTCAACAAAGTCTGGTGCCACGCCGGGCGCAAGGAAACGACGCCTGGTCCGCGCTTTTGCATCGCTTCTCGTGTCAACCAGGGCCAAGATAAAGACTCCAGTGATCAAATGACTCCCTTTTTTTTCCCCCCCACTCGCAGTATATTCTCACAAAAGGCAAAAAGAAAAAGTCATAACTGCAAAAGTTAGGAATACAGTGTGGCGAAATCGGTCATTTTGTTTACATGCACTCTGGCATTGCTCTGTTACACAATATTACACAATATACACTCAGCCTTTGATTTGGGTCACGTAAACGGAATATTCCCTTTGGAATACTCCTTTCCAAGTTTCCCCCCATTGAGGCATGCAGCTTCGATGCTCAGACTGGGCAACCTTTTTAAAAGCTATTGGGACGAACCTGAATCAGAGAAGTAGTGTGCGTAGGAAAACGGAATCAGCGGAACCAGTGGGACTTTGCCTCTGTGTCGACGTGCCCACAGATACAGGGAGGACATCAGCCAACGCCGAGCAGGATGGCATTTTGTCACAGTAGGACACGCGGCTGGAGTGTTTCTCTGACAAACATTTTTCTGACACTGACATGTCCACATGCTCACCGCACTTGACTCGGCCACATCCTCCCTTTCACATCCACCACGCACGAGGTCTGGCCGTATAATACCTTTTCAACTTGTTAAAAGGGGGTTATGTGGTGAAGTGTGAGCACGAACACCTTTTCAAGAAAGCAGCCAAATACATTCATTAATATATATATATATATATATATAATTCAATAATATGACAAAGCTATGGACGGAGCACATGTAGAATGTATGTAATAGGGCACAGTAGTGGAATATTTGTCATTCACCATGTAAGGCCCTCTTCTCTTTTGAAATGAATATTGAAAGACAGAGGGAGCCTGTGTGTTTGTGTGTGTGTGTGTTGGTGAGTGTGTTTGTGTGTGGGAGGGTGTAAAGGTGATTCTGGCGACAGGGTGAGCCGTAGGGATCAACACACACGCTCTCACATTACTGACGACCCCACACACAGACGCGCACACGCACACATGCGCACACACACACGTACACACACACAAACACAAACACACAAACACACACACACACGCACACAGACAGACAGACATTCGCTGGCAGGAGACACATGTGCTCGTACCAGGGGTGTAGATGACACGGCGGTGTCGCACACGCATTCACACAAGTTCACACATATAACACCGCAGCGTTACCCAGAGGAGCTACACGTGTAAACACAAACGACCAAATCGGTTGAATCGGACATTAAGCAGACTTTGATTTGCTGACACGCCGGCACAAAGCTCGTGTAAAGTCCGATTAAGCCCATGTCTGAATGGAGCTGGTTAATGTCTGGAGAAGGAGTCCACCCCTGCTACACACGCCACATTCACTGTACCAACTGTTTGTTATTGTGCAATGTCTGGGGGACCGTCTCACGTACAACACTCTGTGTCAATTTTTCTTCACAACGATACGGAACCGTGAGTGGTCAATTCTCACTCTGCCATCTGCCGTCCGATTACAGTGGAGGAGGCAGCACCGGAGCCAATTTAATGACAAATCAAATCCATTTAGTTGGAAAAATGAGCTCAGAACTCAGCTCCGTGTGGAAGCGTGTTAAATATGGGGCCACGGGTGCCAGTAACTTGGCTTTTCCCGTACTGAGCGCCACAGAAAGATTGATGCTTAGGGTCATAAATACATGAGCTTTCCAACATGTTTGCAACTGTACAACCCAGAGCAAATAGCTTAATAACAGATGTGAGAATAATAAGGCTCATATTCTATATCATGAGGCGAGTAGTCGGACTTCAGAAATAATCCATTTCACGGGTTGCCAATGTACAGGTACATTACACCTGGTTGTTGTAGTAGCATGTGAATGTGCCAGGCTCTTTAAATGTGCTAATCCTGCGGGCCAACGTGATTATATATTACAAATATATATTATTAGCATAATGTGCCAAAGTTCAAATGAGTGGCACTAAACTTCATCCTCAGGTTTCTGGGAGTGAATAAAAGTGTGTACACATACTATAAATGTTCAAAGCGCTTCCCTGTAGGGAACCTTATAGCCTGCGGCCTGCGTGGAATCTGGATATCCGTGTTCGCGTCCACTCTGTCTGCGCGTCTCCTGTGCCAGTGTGCGTACGTGTGTGTCTGTGTGTAGCGCCGGCGTGCCCGCATTTCCGAGGTTCCCTCATCTGACCGCCGACATGTGTGAGTGTCACTGGCATTTCTGCACACGGCAACTCTAGCCGCCAACGCCGCGTCCTTTCAACGCCCACCACTACACGCACACACACACACACACACACACAAACGTACATCAAGCATCCCTTTGCTGACACACACATGTCACCACGGCAACCAGATACAGCCAGAGACACGCTACTGACGGCGAAGCGGAGACCACCATACTTGGCAGGCCAAGGGTTCTCAACATGTGGAGACGACAGCTGCTGCGATCGCTTGATGAATCATGAACTATACAACTTCTCGCAATATTCTCGAATTGAGACACAACAAATAAAAAACTGTGAATTTCCAGCCCAAGGCTTTATGCTCATATAAAGTCTGCCTTGTCCTAACATATGCTCGACAGGTTCACAGTATTTCTGGGGCTTTTCACACATGTGGTTCCCATTGTGGATTTGATCTCGTACGGGGCCCTCGACTGTCATCTTGAAAGTGGTGATAGGGAAATTTCACGGGATGGCGGTTGAAATTTACAAAAGGGGATGCAGATTCACTGCCGATGTGGTGGGAAAGCAAAACAAAGACTGCGAGGAACACTTGTCTATTTATCAAGGGAAATTAATGTCACGGACGCCCGGCTCATAAAACAACACTACTGAAAAAAAAAAGCACCAAATACATTTTAAATTCCAGCTACAGAAAAGTCCTTCACAGTATATCCATTTAAAAAAGAAAAAGAAACTTACCTTGGACAGGACGAGATGTCAGCGCAATCCTCCTCTTCACCCTGTCAAAAAACAAACAAACAGGAATTAAGTGATTGAAACAACCATCTATTATTGAGGACTTCCAAATACTGGAAAAGCAGTTCTATATTATTATCTACTATTTGGAGGAAAAAGAAAAAAAACGGTCTATACAGCCACAGTTATTCTATGATATTCTTCATTCTACTCTACTTTTAATGAAAATGTTGAAATAAACACCATTAAAC
Organism: Colistium nudipinnis; assembly: GCA_016785305.1. NCBI lineage: Eukaryota > Metazoa > Chordata > Actinopteri > Pleuronectiformes > Rhombosoleidae > Colistium > Colistium nudipinnis. Next base: position 140,685 of record JAFBJU010001167.1, read on the forward strand.
TGCTATTTTATGTTGCATATTTAGTCAGGCGGTATTTAAACGGCGTGCAAAAAGTCAAAAAAATACATGTATCCAGCCTGCAGGCTTATCTACACAGTGCACTCGTTTTCTCCCCTTCCCCCCGCGCTCCTTCTCTCCATCTGGTTTCCATTCTGTCCACCTGCCCATCAGTCTGCAGCCTGGGACAGGTGAGCCTATTTCACGCTGCTCACTCTGTCTGCTACGCACACCCACACGTGCGCACACGCACACATATGCAAAGCCACACTGCCGCCGCTTCAAGGCCAAATCTGCAGCTCTGTAAAACGGCTGTTACCGCGGCCACGTCACGCTCCTGATGAAGCGGTCGTAGTGTCGAATAGGAAGGCTGCAGAAACGCCATTAGCGGAGAACAAGAGGAGAACGGGCCTAATAGAATCAAACAGGTTGAGTCCCTGAAATTGGACTTTTGGAAAATTGATTTGTGATTGTGTAATTGAGTCAACTGCTGGAGAAAGGAATTAAATCGACACGGGACATAATCCGTAAAATAAAGGAGGAAGAGTTGAATCACCTCGTGAACAGAGTATATGGGGATTTCAGTGGGGACCTCATGTCAATGTGTCCTAAACCCCAAATGGCATGAATGTGACGTATGAGTGGCAGACTACCTCCTATCAGCCATAACGTGTTGTGAGTGTAATTTTGTCATGCCTGCATATGATTGTGGAAGATAAAATCCTCAGTCCATTTACTAGGTTTCTGGGTAACAGTGCCGTGGAGCTTCGGGCGTTTTTCAGCTTAACCGACTCACACTTTCATAATGTAGAACTTCACGGTATGATTTCGTCTTCCATAATAAAAAAATAAAAGAAAAAAAGTAGACATTATACAGTTTGCTGACTCAAGTAGAAAACCATTATGTACTTGGCGTAAAGGTGATGATCGCTGCGCACTCACTCATCCCTGAAGTATTGGCTGTAGATAAGGGCAATAAAGCCAGAAAAGGTCTAAATTATGGGCCCCCATAAAGATGAGCGGAGTCATCCATCATCGAATCATGTCGTGGTCACCGCTATCGATTGTAGGACGAGATTCACTTTTGTACGTTTTAATAGGAAAATAAATGAATACATACTCATTATTTTAAAAATGTACAGCTCAGTTTATAGAAATGACATTTCCTTTCATGTTGTACCACAGATGAATCTGAACCCATGCTACTTTTCGCTTTTCGGCGAATTTTTATTTAATTTTTTCCAGATCCAGGGACTGTCTGCCTGCTTGACTGGAGGACGAGTGAGAGGTGGAGAGGAGGAGAGACGGAACTCGGCGGTTGTTTGTTGCTGATGTTGTGCAGCAACATGGCAGAACGTGCTGTCATGTGAGACATCACCTTTTCGACAAGTGCACCATGTCTCTCTATCTCACCCGGTCTCCCTCCTGTGGTTTGTTCCTCTTCCTCCTCCATCCACCCCCCTTTCTGTTCCTCTCCACAAACTCACATCTATTGGTTTCCTCCCACTTTCTCCTGCTTCCACACCTCCACACCAGCTCCACTTTTCCAACTCAGCACTTCCTGAACTCTCCACGTGTCACAATGGGATTTCACACCGGCTATGAGCGTACAAATATAAAACGGGCTGGACTCCCCCCCTCCAAAAAAAGAAGAAGAAAACAAACAACACAACAACAGAAAACAAAACGGAGCAAATCAGCAGAAAAAACGAATCCCTCGGGCATCTGTGCACTTCCAGATAGGGGCCTTAAAAGTATTAGTAGGCCAGGCTAAATAGATTTAGGTTGAGAAGGAGAGCACGATTATGCAAGAAAGAAGGAAAGAAAGAAAGAGGAGAGGAGAATAAGGGGAAGTGCTAAATATACAGAGGCTACAACAGAGAGAGGGATTAAAATAGATGAGATGTGAACGCAAACAGTGAGAGAAAACTCTCCGAAATAATGACACACTCAGCGTGTGTCTTTTCAACACCCCCATAACAACAGTTCACCCCAATTTCGCAGCCACAGATATGCAAACTCCAGAGCTTTTTTTCGTTAACATTCAATCGCGGCATTTGAACATCGCAGCATGGGTGGACGTCACACTTTGGTTTGGTGCCAAAGCCGGGAAAAATATGAAAATCACGACCAAGTACAAATCGGATTCTGAGGGGAGACAAATGCCGCAGACAACGGCGAAGCATGTTGCTCGCCACCAAGACTGCAAAATGAGGGAAATGTAAACTTCTTTGCCCGCCTCCCTCTCCCCATTCCTTCAGAAAAACCAAGACAAAGAAAATGAGACAAAATGCGTTCAAATGATTTTAAATCCCGGCTGAAGCATTGAACCACAGCGATTGTTTGTCTCAAAGCTGGCATTTCCCCCCTTTTGATCTTGGACCGACTAATGCTAAACCAGACAACCTGGAGGGTCTTTAATTTGCAATACAAAGGGAGACTCTTAATGGGGTTTTTGTGACAAACACTGGATTACTTTTGTATCCAAAGCACATGTACTGAAACTAAATGCTAATCTGTTTTTTTTTGTTTTTTTTTGTTATCCTCCCAATTTTAATGACTATGTCCTACTGTTTTTGTTATCAAGCCCGCTCAGTAAGTGACAGAGACGTGGCGGTCTGCCATGTCCACTGGCCATTCCTAATGCACTTTGGAAACAGATGTCTTCGCTGCATTGTGAGTTTTATTGCAGGGATGAGGGATTACAGCAGAACGGGGGAAGCTGGGATTGCATTTATTCGTCTGTCAGTTTGTCTGTCACTTCAGCAACCAACAAGATCCAAGGAAAGGGGACAAATTGTATTCTTCCCTTTCCTATAACGCAATGTTGTCGTATTTTAAGAATTTCATACGGCGATACGCGCTTCTTACATTATCCTTTAAAGGCGGACAGACGAAAATACAACATGCAAACTTTTTTTTTTTTTTCAAAACTTCCCCATGCACAAGTAAAAATAAATACAGAGGATTAAAAGGTTACCCTTGCAGAGTTACCATTATAAATCAATGGGAGAGATAGAAGCCACTGAAGTGCATACTGCACAAAATCCAATGTGAATCCAACCAACAGTCCCCCCCCCCCCCAATTCCTCCCTTCTGCTCTGTTTCCCTGACTGTTCGGTTTAAGCCAGGGCTATTATTAGCAGCCAAGGGGATCAGGTTGAGAAGATGAGGGCTAAGAGAGCACGGGGAGACAGAGAAATTGAACCACGGACACAGTAAAGGGGGAAAAGGGACTGTTTACTCGCAGAATATATTCAACACAACCAAGCGGGAGAGAGAAAGTGAAAATGAACTAAATTAGATGCATCATAGCACAGCATGAATCCAATGGAAGCAGGGATGTCTATATATAGTGATGCACTTTCAGCGTCTTTAAGATAATCAGGCTTATTACTAACGATAACGATGCGGACAATAAAAACAAAAAGACGGACCACAAGAGAAGACAAAGTTTCGACTGGTAAATAATCAGGAAAATAAGTGCACGTATAATATTGAACGGCTATGTCTATGTTAAAAATATATCAAGGGTAAAGTGGCATCTAGAAAAACACATCTGGAGAAGCACACGGACAAACCCCCAAAAATAAAGCTAATAATGACCTTATCATTTTTCAGCAGGTCACAGTGTGACCGTAGATTCCAAGATTGTGTGTTCACTAAGCAACAGGACATCATTAATCAGCGAAATGGACAAAAGGAAAGAGACAAAAATAACGGTGGGAAGAATAATAAGATAAGCCAGCCAGGGGAGAAAGAAAAACAACATGAGGATCTTGGAGATAGTTAAAGATGTCAGAGGTTAAGAGAGCAAACTGGAGGCAGATAATTCAGACTATAAGCCTCATAATCTGCTTCATAACTGTCATCTGACATCACTGCAGCAGATGCTTTATCTTGGATCCTGTTCCCTCTGCCTATTCTAATGTAATGGGTGGAGGTCTCTCTGTCACAGTGTAATGTAATAAAAACAGGGGCGGTCGAGGCAGGCAGAGACAGATATATAGAGAGAGAGAGATGATACAGACACATGCAACTGTGTTTGAAGAGCAGTATATACAATATACACCGTATTAACAAATGAGGGACAGTATTTATATGCATGTGTGTGTGTTAATATGGGACCAGGTGAGCAGTTTTTTATGGGCTTTTTAAGTGAGAAGTAAGCACACAGTAAAGTGAATATATGATGTGTTGATTTTCTGTTTACGACTGCAGGTTGTTTTTTAGTTTTTTTTTGCATAGATTTTAATGGTTTGCATTGGTAACAGTGGGGCGACCTGTGCCTGGACCGACCTGGTTCTGATTAAGTGGTTAAAAGGCGAAAGAGCGAGCCAAGAGAGGTGTTTAAAGCAACACATCGACTGCAATTTACTGTAACTGCAATACAGATGATGGAGAACTCACCAAACACATCGTTTTTGTCTGATATTAAAACAAAAGATTAGATGATTATTTTTATTTTTTTTATATATCCTGACTATTTGTCCTTGAGTGTACCAGTGATGGAGTTGAGTCTGAGATGATGTCACACCATCTCATCTGGCCGTGGCTCTGTCAAAATGAATTGGCGTGAACACTCTATTATCTTATAGAGGGCCATATAAAAGAAGTGTTGCCGACCTAGCGCATTAGTCACTACATTTAGTGACTTTTCGCAACCCATTTAGTGACTCCAAAAATCACTTAGTGGCAAATCTTTGGACAAACATTACTGAGCCTGTGCTGATGCTTCTGCAAATACTGCAGAGGCCACTTCTGCAGCATTGCAAGTGAAGTACAAGATAGCTGCACATTGTCCAGACTGATGGGGGGGGGAAAAGAAGTTTGATCTCAAAAGCCAAGAGGGAGACAAACAAAGAATAGAGAAGAGAGAGAGAGAGAGAGAGAGAGAGAGAGAGAGAGAGAGAGAGAAATAATGAGCCCTAGAGACAGTTCGAAGGACAAAGAGAGGAGAGTGAAACCAACGGAGGGATGTTCAAGAGATTCACACTCCTCTCATCACCGCGCCCGCCTCCGTACCACACAGGAGGGAGGGAGGACCAGAGAGCAGAGGCAAAAAAAATGGGGATGAAAAAGGACAAATGATGGAGGGTGGGGGAAGAAAAAAAATATTAAATTGCGTTCTCTCCTCTCGCGGACCGATAACAACTGTCTGAGTTGCCTTGAGACGGGGAGGCAAGGGCAGAGGGAGGAAAGATATGAGGCAATGTGGAGGTTTGACAGAGATGGGATGGAGGCAGAGGAAGGATGGAGGTGTATTAGGAGGGTTCAGAGGGGCTAAACACTGCTGTGTACCGAGTGTGGAAGACGGAGGAAGGTGGGAGACTTTCTGAGGACTTCCTGGATTTTAGAGTCATAAAACGGTAATCCTAACCTAAGCCCACGCAGATTTACATTCTTATCGTTGTGGCCTGATGATGGGAAAAAAAATGAAGATGATGTTACTGGATTGCGGAGCAAATAACATCATCAACCTTTTAAAATAGGAGAATTGAAACTGAGAAAGTATCGAGTTGATGGCGTCAGATGAACTGCTGCCCCCCCCCCCATCGCAAATAGGTGTTTTCATTCATTTACATCTATTATCATAAATTAGACGTGGGGAGTGTGCTGCTGTGTGTTCACGTTGTGTGGCTCTGTACCTTGCAGACAACAACATGATTTGCGGAGCTGCTGTCACCGAGCGTCACTGTGACTGGCACAGCTGTTTGAGAAAGATGAGACCAGCGATGTGACAAGCTAAGAGTCTACTCATTAATCACAAACACTATCCAGTCTCCATTCACCTTCACACAGCCTGCTTCCACTCGGCAATATTACACATACATTAGACCTAAAGGCTTTGGTGTAGATGTCCGTGATCAGGAAAGCGCCCGAAATATAAAATGCAGAGTTGAAAAACTTGTTCTGGAAGGTTATACATACCGGGGATATACATCCCCACCCAACTGAGATTAGCTTCAGTGCACAGTTCATTTTGGCATGCTGAAGAGTGACTAGTGTCAGCATCCCTGGGCAATAGAGGAGAAAGAAGAGATCCAGATATAGAAATGGAAAAAAAGCAATATGACTGACAGAATAGATAAAGACCGTCAACTCTGCGGGGGAAGTGATGAAGGAGGTTTGGTAGGAAAGGGTCGGAGAGTGGAAAAACACGAAGAAAACATTTAAAAAGAGTGAGGCAAGATGTCAAAGTGAACCGTCACCTGCTCTGGACTGTTGGACAAGTGAGAGTGGCTGCCGGTGATAAAGACGGAAAAGTGCAAAAAATAAAAATGGGAAAAGCAATAAAGTGAGAGGGCACGATTAAAAAAAAAAGAGGCAAAGTGGGAGTAAACAGGATGGGATTCACTGTCCAACTTGGCCAAAGATGGCGGAGATTGATCGCCGGGCCAAGTGGATGGATACCAAGAAAGATCAAAAGGGGCATGAGGGAGGGGGATGGAGAGGGATGGAGGGAGGACAAAAAGGCGAAACTGGACTGAAATGGGCTTAAACTGCCAATGAAAAGGAGCGAGGGAGCCACAAGGAGGGAGAGAGAGAGACAGACAGACGGGCGAGCGAGGGGCAGACACTGAGGGAGGAAAATGGTGTGAAATTGACATGAAAACGAGGGGGCGCTCGGGGGGAGAGCCAGCGCGCTCCAACACCTGAGGTTTGTGCAGGTTTGGGTTAGCTTGGCTCAGCACGATAAGATAACTGCCACCTTATCTGAGGCCGTCAGACTGTAAACACACAAACACACACACACGAGCTGACACCAACACACCGCTTTCCGTTGGCCCGGCAAAAGCAGACATGGACAAAAACACTATTAGACGATTGGCAGATAGGTGTTTGGGGCTGTTGTTGGAAATGGATATTTGGATATTTGTGCGTGGCTGCGCGTGTGCGCGTGTGTGCGTTTTTTGGTTTGTGCTTATACTGTGTCTGCGTACGCTGTACTTGCAACTGCAGCGCCTGACTTCGTGCAGGGCTGGTGAAACAGCCCTGAAACTGGTCATGTGGTCTGGAATTAAAAGTAAGAATCCATGTATATACTGGAAATACATATATATACATATATATATATATATGTATATATATAGTATATAGTATTGACTTTGCGATCAATGAAAGGGTGAAATCATACTACAAAAGCAGCGAGCAACCTTCAAGTAGTAAGTACCTTAAAAACTGTTTTCTGAATTCATATTGATACTGAGGAGGCATTATATGCTGTCTATAAAGACGAATACATAATGATCATGTCTACCTGTAACTACTGTATTAAGATTGTCTTTTTCCAACAAATGTTGTTTTTAATAACAAATGTTAAGGATCATTTGGCATTGGCGCGTGCCATTCGTTTTTGTTTCCTTCTAAATTGTAAATAGCTGAAATGGGAATCTTGATGGACAGGAACATGAGAATCAACTCGAATACTGAAATAGACCTGCATGAAATCCCATAGGCTATTAGCCTCCGCATCGCTTTACAAACACAGCCACAAATACATGCTCTCCGAGGGGGAGAAACAATTACCAAATGTACATATATATAACAAACAGCCAATGGGAATCGGTAGCATTTAGATTGATATTATGATAGAAATCAACATCATGATGCAGCATCATTACTTTGGCGGCGAGGCCGAGAGAGAGAGAGAGAGAGAGAGAGAGAGAGAGAGAGATTGGATTTTTATACCCCCGTTGTTCTGACAGTGAAGACTTTGAGAGGCAGTCGGTCATCTACCACCATAAATGTTAATTAACAGCCCGGGCTGCCCTGGACGTTCATTTCCTGCTATAGCCAGAGGGAGGACTCGTTAAAAAAAGGAAAAAGTGCATGTGCACGTGAGCGTGTCCCATGTGTGTGTGAGAACATGTCAAGACCACATTTCCTTTAGTGTGTGTGTGTGTGTGTGTGTGTGTGTGTGTGTGCGCAGCATCATGTGTGACAACGTGTGAACGGTGGCGTGGTCCAAGGACACGCGGTGATGAGAACCGTCCCAGAGGCCCCTCTGTCCTTTCATAATACGCCTAATAAGCCGTCAGCACAAACCATAACCAGCTAGTCACACCAGGACAACACAATAAACGCGCACGGGGGACAAAGTCAGGTAAAAGTCACAACGTGGCCACGTATTACAAGAACACACACACACACACAGGGTGTGTGTCATCTCAAAGAGACTGAAACGGAAACAAATGTAAAGAATCACCACATCATTAGAGTTGTGTGTTTTTGACGCTCCAACCTGCGACTACATTGAAAATCCTAGTCTTGTTTCGGTGATGCAGGCTAATGAATGAAGATAGAGAAAAAAAAAGAAAAAAAAAACACTGGTCCCCAGCAGAGCTGGGACTTTCTGTGGAAAACAGAGCTAATGGAGACGAGTCATAACTCTCTCTCTCTCTCTCTTTCCATCTCACCCTGGATGCCTCCCACCCTCCGTTCTGCCTTCTCCCTCACGCCCCATCAATCAATCCATTTATCCATTCGTCCTCATCCAACCGCTGCTCTTATCCATCTAAATGTACTGTATAGGACAACACCATTTCGGGCCGGCGTAGTATTCTGACCATGAAGATGTTTTACAGCCCCCCAGCCCCACCCTCACCTCCTCTAAACAGATAGGAGAAAAGCCCCCGTGTCGGTGTCACGGTTCAGTGGTTTCTAATTATGAGTTCACTGTAGGAGGGTGGCCGGAATATTTTATCAAATAGACCCGAGAGGGGGAGAGAGAGAGAGAGAGAGATAAAAGAGACAGGAGGGGATGATGAAGGGAGGAATGGATATGGAAAAGTGACAGAGAGAGAGAGAGAGAGAGAGAGAGATACAGACGGGTTGAAGAAAAAGCAACACACAGCAAACAGTACATAAACGAAGTTGATTTACTGCTCTGTGTTGTCCAGGAACGACGTGAGACCACTGTAAAAGGCCGAGAGGCGGAGGAGGAAGAAAGACATAAAAATTCAAACGTTTTACGAGAATAAAAATGAATTCCGCAGAGATATGTGACGATTCACTGACAGTACTTTTAATGAATGCCGTGGGTTCATTCATCAAGAGCAGCCCAGTGGTGCAGTGGGCAGCTCCGCACAGCGAGAAGGCTCTGGACACGCCACCATGTGCTCACATTTCCAAAATACAATTACAGCCAAGCCTGCTGGCTGCAGGGGCGAGAGTAAAGGCGTGTCACGTTACCCACACGACTTTAACAGCTGGATGAGCTGCGCTGCTCCTGAAATGTGTTACAGGTTCGACAGAATTCAAGTAAAAAAAAAAAAAGTGCACCGTCCACTGTTTCTTCTCTCACCAGCATTTACTCCGGCATTTGCATAAAATAGGCCCTGCTCAAACCGTAACGGGCAGCTTTCTCATCCCTCCATAAAAGTTTGAAAATGATACAATAATAATGAGAACTTCTTGACCTTGCCAGTACAGTTATATGCGTGCCGCACACACACACACACAACCTCACGAAGACGTGCACACACTGGCTCTGTAATGACTGGTGTCATTAATGTTGGGGTGCGGTTGCCAGCTGTAATATTTCCTGTGGTCATTAGACCATCTGGTGGCCTGACTCCTCTCATATCTCTGGCTGTCTCCGTCTCCAGCTTCCTGCCTGTCTGCCTGTGTCTTCCCCTTTTACTCCAGACTGTCCCTCAGTTATTTTTCTACTTTACATCTCTGTGTACATTTTTTAATCCACTCACTGCACATACACTGTATACTCTGCCGCACGATGAAGTTTCAAAGTTACCACTCTCTCTCTCTCTCTCCATCCTTCTGCCGCCCCATCGTTGCCACTTGCCCCCCGGCCACTTCATCCATGGCTCTGTCATGGCAACCCACTGATGTGTGCAGCCATTTTCCTGCTTCAGTATGTTAATTGAAGTAAGCTTGAATCTCATCTATGGAGGGGGTCAACCTCCCTATAAATGCATGCGTTATCATTGATGTAATTGGTTTCATACAAATGAGGCTGCAAAAATAATTTTCCTTCCCTGTGTCTTTGTAAATTAGATTGAATAAAATTAACATTTGAAACACTTAAAATTCAAAATGGATATAATTATGTACATGGCACCTTTCTCGTGGGGTTATTTTACACTTATTTAAAAAAACACATTCTTCATTTACTTTATAAAAAAAGGTGGTTATCATGCACAAAAAGTGCACAGATATTACAGTGCATGTGCTTGGTGAAAAGCAAAATGTTTGACCTATAGCCCATCACAATAAGGGCACACATAATGACGTGATCAATTTAACCGTCCATTATAATGGGAGCAATCCAATTTAATGCACAGTTCCAAGATGATGAGGGCTCTAAATTTACTCATGTGAAAACATCCACTTAAAAGGAAGAATCGAGCAGATCTTTAGCAACTTGAAAAGGGGAGAACAGTGCATGGCCACTTATACAGTATCTATACCGTCTCCCAGAAATAGCCTCAGAAGTTGTTATAGCTCTGCCTCGATCCCTGAATTGCTCTCTTTGCCTTTTTATGTTGCTATGGATCAATGAAACCTCTCACGACGTTTAACTCCCATCCAGAAACCTCTTGCAAAGCTCAGTGTGCCAAACGCTATCTCTTCCCTTCACAAACACGCCACCTGAAACTCCCTGCCATGAAGAGTTAATCAGAAAGCGCAGATGGGCTTCATATTTTCCTTTTTTTTCCCCCTCAATCTGAACACATCTTACACATTGTTAAGAGTTAAATCCCGCAGAAAACGACCGCTCTGCTCCTCTGTCAGACCTGTGTGTCGCCACAGATGTGGAGCCTGATTGCTTCTGTTTCACGCTGCTCATTAAAATTGCCTCCTTCACTCCTTACATTTTAAATGAGTGGATTTTCTTTGAGCTGCACGTGTGGTTAGATTTGGTATTATATTTCTCTTTGGCTATGGCTAGTCATAGTCCATCCAAAGAGCCCTTACGAGTGCTATTTTCAAATGTACTACATCCGCCACAAGGTTGCTTTCGCAATACACTTTACTACCTAGGAGGAAGCAGCAAAGTTGCTGTGATTACCAGATATAGAAACGGAATTATTACTATCCAGCGGTAGCATCGAAAGTGAAGGACATTTGTATAAAACAGGCAGTGCTTCCATTTTGCTTTTATCCTCCAAATCTTTCGTAAAGGAGAGGGCGTAATCTCCATCTACTTTCCATTCGCGTCTGAGACAGCAGCAGGAATCATGTCTGTCTCCGTTTGTCAGGCCCAAGTGAAACAGAGGGCCCTTTTTTGTTTTTTTCTGTTTCCACCAGGAGGGCCAAGAGCGAGGCAGTCCTCGAGTCTAATAGAAAGCACTGGATACTGGTTACTGAAATGGCATTACGCAGTAGATCGATGTCCTTTGTTAGCTCACCATTTTGGCCAAATAATGACTAAATCGGTTTCAATCCAATCTGAATTTAGATGGAATTCAAATCAAAATGGGCCATATATAGATTTTTTCTTTTACCATCACAGTGCTTATTCAATCAAGACTAGACAGTGCAGACAAATACACAACTCTATTTATAGGCGAGTAACATGGGTTCCATCACTAGACACTGCAACTTCTGTTAAATGTATTTCTGAAAAGTTATCATCTGTGGGCCAAGCATGCCACGCTACGATTAATCTTTCTTTGATTCAGGGATTCAAGTCGGCTGAGGATAAATGACTCATCGATAATCAATTCTCAATGCAGTAATAATAATAAAAAGCAGCCCAGTCAGTGTCATAAAGGGGTCAAAGGTCAGTAGCTAACCCCCACTGTTTCACCCTCATCCATATCCTGATATATTTCGGAGCAAACAAATATCCCCTGTGGGACATCTTGTGCAAATTACTTTGTAAAAAAAAAAATAATTATTATATAATTTTAAGCCCATATACCATGTGTTACGAAATGAACTTTTCTCTTCTTTCGCTGTTAACATTAATATCAAAGTAAGCATTTCGACGAAAGAAGAAACAGGACGTGCATATTTCCAGCCTTATATATATTCTTATTTAGGATATTACACTTTTGTGCCTTGCAACTCTGCACCTCCGAGACGAGAGTATCCAGACCTCCTGCTATTCCTCTCAGAAAAATGTGGCCTGGACACTGCATAATAAAACTGTCAGTGCCTCGTGGCACAGAGTGCACAGCTTTCAAAGGGGGATAAGAGAGAGATGATTTGATTGGCCAGAGACTGATGCCATCTTCTCAGTACAAGTCTCTCCCGAACACATAAATGTGACACAGGTGTGTTATGGTCATTAACTTATGTCGTCATTCTTCTTTCTTTCTTTATTTTGCAGCAAATGAGATTAAGGGGATAGCCAGGAGTCAATAAACTTGAAAATAGATCCTGCAACGTGGCACAGGAAGCTCCAACACACGGACAGTGCCACAACTTTCAAAATCCATGTGAATATAGAGCAAGATTAAAGTGTGCGTATTAGCATTTAAAATGAGTCTCCTTGGCGTTTCCTTGACCACGAAATCCTCATGAGTTGTCTTTTGTTTTTTTTCCTCTCTTCGTGACTCAAACCCAGTTTAGAAGCACATGCTATGCCAAAGATTTGCTTCACAACATCTCAGGGTACAATGTAAGCACAATCTGTGTGTACTGCTGCTCCGGGCGGGGGACTACAGAGCTGGTGTGTGCTTCTCAGCTAATGTGTGCGCTCTATTGTGGAAATCAAATTCCTAATGGGAGTGTCACAGCCCCGTGAGAATCCCTGATGCCGTGTTTTTTTTTAAACATAAAGCTTTTCATAAAAGCCTCTTGCGCAGGAAAAAAAAAAACGATTGCAGGAGCTAAGTCGAGCACAGCCCCGAGCCCAGTGGGAAACATCGCCAGGAAAATAAAGTGTTTCTATTCCGACAATATTCATAATCCTCCTTGACGGAGGTTATCTGTTGTGTACGTGCGCGTGTGAGTGCACCTACATACATCAGGTTTAACCAACGCTATCACGTCCGTACATCAAAAGGTAAATCCTGGAGCCTTGGGTACATTACCTTTCTAATATGAGCAATGTCACTTTTTTTTTTTAGCTCTCTGTAGAAGGTCTTTCCTTTTATCCATACCAACATTTTGACCAATATCTTCCGGGGCAGCATCTTTAAAATATATTTTCCTTTTTGCGATGGCTCATCGCACCAGAGACCGAATGTATACATATAGCGCAATGCAGATAGACTTTCAGGCCTAGTTGCTTCATTTGTTCCTCAAAAGCTTCGCTCACAGCCATTTATCTGTGAAATTAAGCCCTGGCTGCAACCGCTCAGGAACTCTGACTCAGCAGAATGTGTGTTATGTCTTTATACATACATTGGTATTAAGAGTTGGGATTATCTCAAACTAATTAACACCCCTCCAGCCAGTCAGAATAGAGTGCAGGCTGAGGCCAAGCTACAATCTCCTCGAATTTTTGACGCACAACGGTATCTTGAGTTTTTACAAAAAATGTAGTTACAGAGAGAAGTCAAAGGAGAATAGCCAGACTGGTTAAAGATTGACAGATTGCATTCTAGATCGCCACAAACTGGACAGCTGAAGACTGCAAGGAAAAAAAAAAATGTCAGCCTGTTGTACTTATCTTAATTTTTGCTGGGAGGGTCAAAAAGTTTGGAATCCATGGATCCAGCCTCCCTTGTTTTAACAGTCCGGGCTGGTGGGGGTGGAGTGGAGGAACTTTATTTGGCCCATTAATAGCAATCAATCATCATTTGAATATCACGGTCTATCTAAGTGTAGTTGCGGACCATGTGCATCCCTAATGGACACAATCTAGTCTTCTAATGGCCACTTACAGCAGGATAAGGCACCGTGTCACAGTGCAACGAGGTAGAACCACAAATGTGTAGCACCAAAAGTGCAGCTGCACAATCTGCAGAAATGATGTGATGAAATCATTTCAACCTGGACCAGAGTCAATGCCACAAAAGCACTGAGGCCGTTTTAGTGCAACCCATTATTAGTGGGTGTTCCAAATAAAGTGTTTAGTGAGTGTGTTTATTGCCAAATATATGATTATACACCTTCAATTTCAGTTTCTTTTTTCTTTTCTTTAAATGAGCAAATTACAGGCTGAGCAGGTGGAAATGTCTCGGAGCTGGGTCCTAATTATTTACATCTAAAAATTTAAGTGGGAAAATGGGACACAAAAACCCACCATGTATCCACACACACACACACACACATAGGCATACATAAGCACACGACATATGCTGCGTAACTGCCACCTGAAAAAGCCTTTCCAGTCTTGACAACTCAATTTTCTGATTATTATAACATAATCACTGCAGTTAATAGGCATTCTCATATTTCATTTAGGTTTTTATGGAAAAAATGCGAGTTTGAGGCCATATTACTTCTAAGTAGGCAATTAAAACAAATTGCTCCGAGTAACAGAGAAATATGGCTGCTTAAGATAAGTTCCATATGGACATTTTTCCTCCATTTCTGTCCTTCTGAGCTACCACTCTGTGGATTTATGCCGTAGTGGAGGGTCGTGAATTACACCACAGTCACACTCATGCGCATTTAAATGGAAATGCCCGCGTGATACTCTCATACAAGTGCACAGAACCATATATTCTGCGGAATTACACTCATTAAAATAGGTCCATGCACGTGGACACATGCAGGCAGACACACACACACACACACACACACACACACACGCACGCACGCAAGCAACTTGTCAAGATGAGCATAACCGAAGGGCCCCAATATGGATTTCACACTTGAGCTAAACCTCCTCAACTTTTCTCAACAATATGGACGCCTCCAGCAATGTTAGCTCCCCCCACTGCCACTACAAATGTTCACTCGTACTTTACAGATAACGTCTCTGGTTTAAAACCTCATTATAGACCATTGTTTATGTAGGAAGCTCTGAACAATTATTTTGTCTTTCATGTATCTGCCTAAATGAACTGAGAGCACGTATGACACTTCCTATTTTATTAGGATGCAGAACCAAGGTGCTGCGAGTGTGGACTGACAGTGCCCACTGATGTTTTGAAAATGAAAATATTATTATTGTTGTTGTTTTTGAACAGCCGCATCACAACCACACTCGTAGTGCGAGTTGCATCTTGTATGAAATGATGCAATGAAAATAAGGTAAATGTAGCATAAAGTGGCTCCAGAACTAAATAAAAATAAAAACTGAAGTATGACAAAAGTCCTTCTTTGAAACCTTTAACAAGACACTACAACGCGTGGATAAAACACTGTTAGCTGGCTTACACGTTACTCTCCCTTTCCTTTTCCCCCTGCTCGCATAAACTCGCAAGTAATTTGACACTTCCCAGACTCCGAGAGGCAGAATATGGGGGACCAAATAATGCCCATGACCAATAATGCATCAGGAATGTGTTGTGAGGAAATCGAGGAATTTGTCATGGGGAGGGAGAGCTGGACGTGCGGCAGGAAATTGAGCGACTGTTCTACAGGCCTTCACAGTGAAATCTAATCCACCTCTCTTCACACGCAGGCGCACGCAGGCAAACACATTCTCTCTCTCCCAAACACACATGCAGACTCGTGCGCTCATGTGCACTTACAAATTATATAAACCGTCACATATGCAATGCCTCATTGCAATCCGAAGCAATGTGCTCTTTTTTTTCCCCTAACAACACTGCCATAACATGTCATTCAGTCTAATGAAAAGAAAATTGGTGTTTATTTTTCTGAAGTTTGTCTATTGGCAACTGCAGATTTAAATTACAATACTGATTCAATAGCCTCTCATACTCGTCAGCTTAAAACGAAATCTACTTCAGGACTTCAAGAAACCCAAAAACCTCTCCAGTTTCTACAATGCATTGTATTTTTTCCCCTTTTCTTTCTGTTATTTGTTCTTTCTTTATCATATAAATCCACTGTTTAAAAATGTCTGGTGGGTGTCAAGAAGACGAGACAAAAATTGAAGCCCTATCTCAAATTCAACCTTCAGATTCTTCGTGGACAGTGAGGCAAATCCGTGCATTTCATTAGATAACGCTCTTTGAAACATATATTTGTACGGAGGAGACATTTTTTAATCCAAGTTAAAAAACAAACAAATTGACCCTTGTGACCTACGGACGGGTCGGCCAGCCCTGACACCGCTGCAGGTGGCTGCTGAGAGCAATCCGAGCCACAGATGGAGCATGTAGAGGTTGCGTCTGGCTGGAGAGATGGCAGAAGGCTACTGTGACTGTGGCCTCTGGGCTCTCTGCTGATGCCTCCATTGGTTTTATGAAATGCGGAAAAAAAAATAAAAATAAAAAAACATGATGGAACACAGCAGTGGGAGAAATCACTTGCAGGGGTTTGGACATTAATATGTATTCGGGATTGATGACATAAGTTTAAAATCGAGCGATGGAGCGAAAAACGAGAGCTGTTCTAAGACACTGAATCGGAGAAAGGAAGCGACCATAACAAGATGGCAGAAGATAGTAAGGTGATACCAATGCCCACAAAAAGACAAGGGAAATTAAAATAAATGAAAATACCTGTCCCTAATGAGTGGGACCGCAGAGAAACAGATGGTGCGTTCAGCTGGTGTTTAGGGTTTTTATCCACCACGCATCAACGTGTTGGCCGTAGAACTGTGGCAGCCACTTTACATGCTCCGTCCAGTTAGGATTTTGCCCAATGGCTTTCATACTTATACCGTTTGATTTCCAGAGGCGACACATGCTGTTTGAAAGTGAACCAATATGTGATTATTGTGGGCACTAGGATTGTAAAAGCCTTGCAGTCATGAAAACAAATCTCTTATTGCACAGATTTAAAGACCTACCAAATATTTTCCCAGCAAACGTATAGAAATTTCAAGAAAAAATGCAATAAAAGATATGTACTCTCTCTCTCTCTCTCTCTCCCTCTCTCCCTCTCTCTCTCTCTCTACCAGCGGGGCTCTCTGCATGAGACATAGCTATCAGTATGTGTCACTGAGCACGACACACACACACCATTGTGGAGGCTGCACGTACAGTTGTGCATGTGAACAAAAGTGTGTGTTCACTCCGAGGAGAGTCTTATGTAAATGTCTACGCATGTACAGTATTTGTGTGTTTACTCGTGAACTCACTGATACAGTGTGAGTTTGAGTGTGTGTTTACTGTGCGTGTCTGACTGTGAGTGTTCTCCTTAGCCACAGGTGCAAAGAGATGCTGACAGGGCTTACAGGGGAACACAGTGCGAGGGAATGAGTTTATTTATCTGTCTCCGTCTATTTCTCTCTCTCTTTCGCTTGCTTTTTTAACACACACACACACACACACACACACACACACACACACACACACACACATCCACACACGCGGGAACTCAAAAGACAAACAAGAATTGCCACAGAGCTGCACAGACGCACAAACACTCAGACACACGCGCACGTGGGACCAACGTGCCCACAAACTGACAAGTAAACATTCCTGTGCACAACATCGCACATCTGGGATGAGTATGGGACCTTGGGCACCTGGCCAAGGTAAACAGAAGCAATTGCCAGCCTTGACATTTCTGGGTGCTGAGCGAGGCGTCTCAAGGTGACGGCGTTCGCCGGGTGTTAGCTGGAGAAGAGGGTCGCCACTGCCTAACAATCAACGCCCTGTCAACCGGTGTCTAAGTGCAAGTGTTTGTGTGCGAACGTGTGATGGTTCAGTATGTGCTGTATTGTTGTTGCATCTGTACACATTTGTTCATTTTCGTAACAGCGCTGACAGCAAAAAATAGGAGTCGGTCACTTTTATATTCAGACTGGATTTTTTTTTGATGCATTTTGTTTTCCGACATAACATGTTTAAATGAGTTGAAAGTGATTTGGTAGCGTAAAGGAATGTGTCAAATCAATATTAAAGAAAGGGCAGCGAGGGATTTTAACATTTAAAACGAGATTGAAATACATTGGCTTAGGGCAGAATTATGACGAAAATGCAAATGCAAAGGTTACGAATGACCCGAAATATAATATATTATCTGGTCTAATGAATTAAACATACACATACACATAAACAGCTGAAACAAAAAGGTTAGATCGGAAGTCCATATTTCTGCATGGGCGTGATCAAATGAACAGATTTAACTGCAATAACTGACACAAACAATTCCTCCTCGCAGCTCCAGAATAGTTCTTCCCACTAATGATTTGTGTTTAAAGCCACAACTTCCAAACTCAAACTCGCAACCCATTGGATCTCGCCCCTACCAGATTCACTTGTCAGGTTCAATGAGAGAAGCAATCACTTCTATTGATCAAGACCTCTCAGCTCGGTTTTTGCATCAGGTTGGAATGGCGGCATAAATATTGGCGCTTGTAATTTCTGTTTAGATGTAGGCAACACTTTTAATCAGTCCACCTCCGGCTCTCACTCATTCTGTGCAGCTTTACGTCCACAACATAAAATACTGAAATTGGATTTTACTGCAACTCCACGTGCTGTTAAGTTTAAAGATGTTGTACACAGTGCACCGCAAAAGAACCCGTTTTTTACCACTACAATATATTTTTTTTACCTTAATCAGAGCTACTTATTGTTGCACCCTAATTTACTAAGCATGAATCAGACAATATTTTGATGTATTTTCCTTCCCAGCTGTTCGGCACTTAGTGCTATTTCCACCCAGCTAATCCCCCAGTGGAGTCCCATGATGGAGCCAGATGCGGTTGCTAGGCAATTTGTGATGCGACTGCAAAGTTTCTATCAGAGTGACACGCAGGGACTGACAGGGCTGGATAACGTCTGAAGACAGAGTGGGGCCATCACTGTAGCACTGGCTCAGGGTCAGCAGTGTTGGGATTCTCCCTCGCTCATAAGTCCATTCCGTTTATTTTTTCTCCGCTTCCTGTCTATCGACCCCTTCCTTATTTTTCTTCTTTTTCTAAATCCCCATGCAAGGTACACCCCCACATACACACACATAACGCCCTCCACACAATGTTTCTTTGATTCCTCCCAAAATGTTCTCTCCCCCGTTTCCCTTTTTCTCTCCTGCCCTTTTTTACCCCCTTCTCTTTTGCTCTATCCCCCCTTCGCCCCTGTCTCTTTGCTCCGCTCCGTCCCTCTGTCTGCAGTAGCTACCCAATAAAGGATGTTGTTAATATCATTAGGCAGACTTCCTCTCCGGCCCAGCGCCCGGCCCACTCCCTTTCAGCCATAATCAAGCGTGCACACTAACTATCAAAGGAGACATTGCTAATAAACTACCACAGTGGAGCGGAAAAGAAAAAAAAAACACACACACACACACACACACACACACACATACACTCCTGCAGGGAAAATACTGTCGGCTAAGTGCGCTCGTCGTGTGCATGCTGAAACTGAGGGCACGGGTGGGGTGGGAGGGAGGAGGGTGCTGGTGCGGGTTACCCAGACAACGCCAATAAAGTACACTCCAAAGGCGAACGCCCTCTAATGTAAATCTGCCACTTAAGTATACTAAATTAATTGGGGTGGAGGGACATGTACACAAGCAGACAGAGCTAATAAAGTGTGCGCTGAGAAGAGGCAAATACTGCCAGTTTAGGGGTTTAAATGGGGAACGAACGAAGAAGAAGAAGGCGGGCGGGGGGGGGGGGGGGACTTTGGCTTCCTGGGGGGGGGGGGGTGGACTTTGGCTTCCTGTTGCACCACAGTCTTTTGCTGTAAATCATCACTAAAACGGGAGGGCACATTGTCAGCTGCATAGCCAGAAGATGTTTTCTTCTGACAGCTGAATGCTACAGTGTGCATAAATCACTGGCTAAACATGGTCTGAGGGGAGAGACGTGATGCAACACTGCGAGCGAGGAGAAGACGAAGACGAAGACGAGGGGGGCGGGAGGACGCCGACGTGAAAGCCGCTAACCGAGCGTGTCGCGCAAAAAGCCACGGTTCTCATACAGGCACTGGCAATTATGTGTGTCAATGTAAGGAGGAGGTGTCAAGTATGTCACTCATCATCCTTTAAATTGTAAAAACATGGATGAGATGGTTCCAGTTGAACAAGTCCAATTTTAAACAAGCACTTTGTTTACATTCTCTCTGATAAAAAATAATTATCATTCTGTATACTAATTGGCTGAATGGAGTAGTGATTTCGTCTGAGCGTTGATAAGTCTGATTTAATAAATCTTGGCTCTCCTCGCTCTAGAATTGGTAATTTGCCCTCACTGAGCTAATTGCCCCGGGCTGGGAAAATAAATGTCAGAACGGAGAAGAAATGTCATCCTATACATGCTATAAATAAATCCCTAAAGCGGCCAAAGTTTCCTGAGCAACAAAATAAAATGAATACTAAAATGATTTCTTATGTTTCCAACTTATCACCAAAAAGTGTTTTTCTTTTTGTTGACATTTAAGATCAACTCACGTTTCGCATTCACCTTTTCAAAAATTGTTTTTAATCACGTGCCGGAACGCTGTTGCTTTGTTTACGACCGGACTGATTCTCCGTCTTGCCCTGCCAGATGCTTTAAGGCTGTCATCAATCACAGCATCTATTTTTGTAACTACAATCAAAATCTAATCCAGTCCAAACGCTGCCAAAAGCAACAAGACCAAACTTGGGGGAAAAAAATAAAGAACCTTGAAATGTAACATTTGCCAACCTTGGGTAGATTATACTTGCAGCAAATGTGTGACTATAGCACTCTAGTAATCCAAAATATGACTATATGAATATGTCCAAACCACCTTAACAGAGCTATCCGACCAGCCCAGTCAAATACAGTGAAGAGGAGGAAGTCCCCCATCATTAATGAAGGAAATGACATTGCAATAAAATAATGGAACAACCATCACAACCAATTTGGGCTTCGAAAATCATCCACCCCAGAGGTCAGCGACCTCTTTTCGCCACAGATCAAGTCTCCCCATGTGTACGTGAACACGGATGTTTCCGTGTTACTGTATGTGACCGCTGCTGCTCCGGTCATGCTTTATTTATCCCTTCCTCGGCACTGTAATGGAAATATAAAAGGCCGCATTGATTAGTGTTTAAGCATCAGGCTTTGATAGATTAAAAGCCCGCAGCTCTGAGAGAGGGGCACTCCTTCATAGAATTATTTTTGTATAAGGGCAAGATTATACGATATGCATACACCAACAAGCGATCCTATGGACGGACGCGGAAAGAGCCGGACATAAGCCATGACAGACGTGAAGACAGTGTCAAACTCAAACGAATATTGGAAGATATTGGATGGACAGGTGCAAACATGAAAGTTAGGACGGCATCAATTTACCTTCCCACTGGTGATGTAGCAAACCTGGATGGATGTGATATTTTTTAAGTAGCTGTGGGGGAGAATAAAAAATCCAATTTAGAAATGATTTCGGCTTATTCTGCTAATATAAGTTCCAAATTAGAACATCACCTTTACCAGCCTGTGTCCTCAGAAGATAATGTTTCCTCTCCACAGCGGCAAACTCAATTTAAGTTTGACTATTATTACTGTGAAATACTCGGTGACTCATGTGTCCTCCACCTGTATTCTTCTCTCTCTCCTGGACTCCTCACCAATCATTCCATTTCCCACCTCTGCTGCCGTTTGTCTTCTGTGCCATTTCACTTTTGTCACATCTCAACTCTGACTCCGAGTCCCACCCTGTTCGACGTGTGGCTTTTCATTTTCTCTAATCTCCGCACCTCCTCTGACCTCCGTCACACGGGAACTCAGGCTGCTCAACATTTTTTCTTGATCCCATCCATCCCTCCAGACCATTCCCGCTCTGATCACAGCCGTGCCTGTTCTTCAGTTTTTCCTATCTTCTCATTTCTTCCCATCACCTCCACACCCACCCTCCGACTTCCTCCATACACCATCATGTTTGATGTTCCATCCGTCCACGGCCCTCACTGCCACCTTCCTTCTAGTCCCAGCCGTGCCCGCTGGTGTCCTGCAGTAAAATGACTCCATAATTAAATCTCCTGTGTACTTCTACCTTCTTTTCTTTTTGGTTCGCTGACAACAATCACTCTGGTCTGTGACACCTGACCTCACGTTTTTTTAGTTACTGTGCTTTGCTCACACCTGCACTAACGCTCTCTCTAATGGTCAGCTCCACGCTCTCTTCATTACTGGCATATACAACACCGATACGTCTTCACCTCTTCATTTTTTCCGTAGAAACACTTACTATTGAAACACTTGGGATATAAACGTGTAATGATAGCCAAGGTCTAAACGAAAAGTGAACATGAGTTTCTTATTTTGGAATAAAATGGAAAAACATGTACCTCATATACCTTGAATAAAGAGAGGAACCACATCTCATAATACCAGAGAGTACAAAAACAAGTGAAAAGGGAGAAATGCTCTAAAAAGCGTTTAAACAGAAGTGACGCATCGTTTAAAAATAGTAGGATCAAAATAATTAGTATTGAAATAAATATTGTATACATCAAACCATGAACCTCTGCTCCCTGCAGCAGTGCGTGCATTACTTTGAGGGAGCAAGTGACTGCAGGCATATGATGACACACAAACATTATATTAATAATCTATGGCAAAGTAGATTAAGGGTGGTTATGTTTTTTTCTAAATGTAAAGGGGCCACATGTAAAAGATCCAAATCTTTGGAAATGAATAATAAACAGGAAGGAGAGAATGGATGAATGGATGGATGGATGGAAGAATATGCATCACATATCTGCTGCTCTCAGAAATGCTTAACGTTTCACTCGCAAGTTTCATCATGTATTACCGCACCACATACATACTACACTATATTGCATTGGAGCCTGGAGGCACATTTACTCTGCTCTGCGTTGTCCTCCACATGCATTTAGATTTACACCACGTGTACAGTATGTGTCTCGCATGTGCATATGCATTCATGTTTGCAGCAAATGTCAAGTGGCATATAGCAACCAGGGGTATATGAAGTGATGAAAATGGTTTCATGGCTACACTGTACTCGTATTTCTTCACTCGTATCCAACATACACATTCACTCACAAGTGAACAACTCTAGGTAGTTCCCAATCCGCTTGAACTGTGTGTGACCTATTGGCCTTTGAGTAAACTAAGATAGCTAGCTGTTTTTCGTGTTTGCTATGCAAATGGGACGCCAGCAAGCAAAGTCCGTCTCGGCGTTGGCCGTGTGCGACTGCCTACTGTTCCACTGACTCAGCTTCAGCTGGCCCCCTGCCAGAGACTCGTAAAAACGCCATCGCCACTGAGATTGTAAGATTTATACTGGAGGATATGCAACCCATTGTTGGTGGGGAGGATGAGTGCGAGGGGGGGGTGTCATTTGAATGCATTCTTACAAATTGTGGTCACTTCAAATTAGCTTGAACTTCATTTTGGAAAAATGTGACAGGCCTGGAGGCTGCTTTTGTGAATGTGCGCGTGTATTGAGGGCCAGGGGTGGAGTGGGCGGGTTGATGGAGGTCGAGCGGTGGTGGGAGGGTGGTGCATGCTCATAAACTGTTCCATTTCCCTGCCTTTCATCCCTGGTTGGCTTTGATCAGAAAGTGAGAGGAGTCCAAATCTCGAGATCATCTGGGCTGCAAGCAAATAGGGGCTGAATGGAGAGCTGGCCGACTACAGAACAGTGGCCTAGGCGAGGAGGTATGTACACACAAAGCGACCCACTAGCACACATACGAGTTGACAGATGGAGGGACAAACTGGCAAATACAAGAATAGAACAAGAAGGAGCACACATTTAGATAACTTTGGAAAAAGCAAAGAGCCTCCACCCGCCACATTTTAGAAACATTAGACAACTTTCCATAATTTACAGGTCCCGATGTTAAGTTGGAAGGCATGTTACGAGTTAGGGCATCAGAGAGAGGTTTAATATCTTCATGTTCTCAACCCATATTAAAAATGTACAAAGAAAGCACACCAATTTCTTCTGGATCACCGAAATAATTACACACCCGACTCCCCTCTGAGCCAGCTCAGGGTGCAGGGAAGGAACCAGATGTAAAATGTGGATCTCTGAAATGCGTGTGAAGCGACCTAATTGGGGCCAAAATCCTAACAAAATCTTGTCATTTTCACACCCTTAGGTGCGTTTAGATAAAAAGCACACAGCGGGTGGCCTATCCAAGTAAAGCGGAGAGAGAGGGTCGTCGGGGAAAGTGTGCGCTGCCGGAGAGGATCTCGCCGGCTTGGTGTTGCGTACAAAGCTCTGCGCCTGCATTTGTCTCACTGAAGCGCGTGATACGTGCTCTGTTGTTGCATGCAAACACAACTGCGCATGGAGAGGTTTCCTATTAATTGCCCCAGCCATCTCACTCTTCTCCTTTCTTTTTCCTCTCCATTTTCTCAAAATCTCCGCCCAGCACTGAATCTGCTCATGAAGTCCAAATCCTTTTCGATCCCTTTTTGGAAATCTAATTAGGTCCCTGCTTTGCAAGTGACTAAACTATCCCAGTCAGAAAGGCGTTTCTTTTTTACATCCCTATACCTCTCGCTCCCCTCTCTCTCTCTCTCCACACCGGCTTCCAATTTGTAGCCTTTGTGTACGTTAACGGCAGCGTAATTCGCGGCCCCTGCGCCGCTCTGATCGGGCCCGCGCTCGGACATCTGTCCGAGGATGTTTACCCAGGCGGTAAGTATGTTAGGGGAAATATTATCCTAGTTTTACCTTACCTTTCTTCTGTCCGAAGCATAAACAGCGGCATTGCAAAGCAGGGATGGGAGAGGAGAGGAGAGGAGGGGGAGAGGAAAAAAAGGAGAGAGTAAAGGAAGGTAAGGCAGAGTGGACCTGAGGGAGTAATGGTGCGTTCACACATGTGGATACAAAGCACTTGGCAGCATCTGGCCTGTCATGAATCTGCTGTGCTGCAGGCGTGTGCTGGAATTTACATACACGGCTCTGGAGTGGCAGTTGTTATCTAATGCATCCACACTCCAACGATGCCGGTGATTTGTTTCCAAATGTTGTTTTTTTTTTTCTGCTTGTTAAAAAGCCATCATAAACGTTCAGTTCCTTTATCGTGAATAGCACGTAGCTTCCATTTGTACAGGACTCCGGATGATGAAGCCCCCCCCCCACACACACACACAGTGACGCTGGGTGCGTTTTGAGAGCATAGAGCTGATCCACGGCCACAGCTCATTCACAATTAATGCAGCCGTCGCTGCCCCGGCTTTTTCGAAACCACATGCGTGTATATCATGTTGGAGGAGGCGTGAAAGAGGGATGAAGGGGAATGGCGGGGAGGCAGCATGAATTTGAGAGCTCCAGCATTTGGTTTCTGTAGAAAACCACTGCTTTTGTCCTGCCAACTGGATATGGCCGCATACAACAAGCACACTTTACGACATTGTCAGCCATTGTGTGAACCGTGACAGTGTGTGACCTCAAAACCTTATGTGGCAGGCGTGGACTAAAGAAAAGCAAGTCAAATCCATTTCCCATAATGCATTTTACCTCCAAGACAACAATGACAAAGGCACATGTTTACGATGCAAGCTTCCAATTTTTTAGACTCAAGGTTAAAACTTACTTTATTAGGATCACTTTCCTTTCCGAAAATATCTGGAATAAAGAGTGAAACTTCCAATTTCAGGATCAAGAAATCAAGCTGGCTTTTTAATCGCCTGTCAATATACAGTACCTAAAGTTCTCTCTCTCTCTCTCTCCCTCTCCCTCTCCCTCTCTCTCTCTCCCTCTCCCTCTCCCTCTCTCTCTCTCTCTCCCTCTCTCTTCCCCACACACACGCACACACGCACGCGCGCCCGACTCGTCCCGTCTGGTGTTGTTTCCAGTCTAAAACCAAACCATGTGTTGAAGCCATCCTGTGCCGGCCCCGTTGGTACTGGGTCCCCCTCCACCAGCTTGTATCGCTCCTCTTCAGCTTTGTGTCTCTCCTTTGCCTCTTTACTTTTTCACCTTTCATCTGTTTTGTTTGTTAATCATTCACCTCTCTGCCTGTCTCCCCTCATCCGCTTGCCTCTGTCATTCATATCTGAGCCCCACTCTCTCTCTGTCTCTCTCTCTCCATCTGGCTGCCTGTCTCTCAAGCTGACGTTTTTTTTTTTTTGTTCCCTCCTTCGTTGAACTCTTTCTGTCAGTCTTTCTGTTTGCACCCCCCTCCACCCAAACTCCCATCTCTCCCCTCCGGTTCCACCACCAACTAGGCATGAAAACGCCGCCCCATTAGGAGCGCCTGGGCTAAGCCCGCTCTGACACACACTGCTTTGATCTGCCGAGAGCCGGGCTAAACACCCCGCTAAACTCCCCGTCTGAGGAGGGGCGGGGTGGGGAGGGAGGGCGAGAGGGGCGAGAAATGGAACTGGGGAGATCCAAACACAGAAATAAGATAGAGATGAAGCCACCATATAAAAAGGGAAACGCACGGAGCTCAATTTCCCAAGCTGCCCTGATCCTCCACCATTCTTTTTATCTTTTACCACATATCCGTTTTTTTGTTGTGAAATGTCTTTCTCTCGCTGTCGCGCTTCCACTCCTTTTCACTCCACAACCTCCAGGAAGTCTCAGCAGTATACACATAACCTCTGCAGGTGCACAACTCCAAGACGCTGAACATCAGGACACAATCGGATGTCTGACTATGACAAAATCTTCCCAGCATCTCTCTCAGAGGGGAAGTTGTTGAATAAATATTGCAACCACTCCAACAACACACACACACACACACACACAGACACACAAGTTGTCTGGGAGGAAGAACAAAAAAGTAGGAGAAGAGAAAAAAAAAAGCCCACAGAGAGATATATGGAGACCAGACCTCCATAACTGACAACAGTAAAAAAAAAAAAAGAGAGAGAGAGAGAACCAGAGCTTTGCACATTCAGGACGGCAGATACTAAACCAGCAGCCGCAAAAGGACAAAAAGCTCCCGTCTTTTTCTCCCAAGGAGTGAAGAGAAAAGGGATTTCCGCTCAGTGCTAATCAATCAGGCTGTGATAATGGCTCCCATGCCTAGCTGTCGACTGGAGGGGTCAAGGCATCCCGTGACCCAGCGCCCAGGGCCCCGGGGCCAAAGCCCCTCTCAGAATAGCACCCCAGGACAGACTCCCCGGGCTAATTGTCCAAGCCAGTGTCAGCCTTTTCAATGCCACCCCCCCTCGCCCCTCCTCACCCTCCTTCAACTTACCCTCCCCTCCTTCCACTTTCTCCTTCATTCCTCTCTTTCTTCTCCCCCTCCCTCCCCTCCGTCCTCCCCCCCTTCACAACTCCGAGATCCTCTCTCTTTCTACGCAACTGAGCAATCTCCTATGTATACCAGCATGTACCAGCGTGGGGTTGGGGGGGCGAGGGGGGGCAGACAGAGAGGAGTTGGATGAATAAAGGGCGAGTAAAGCCGAGGAGACGTCCAAATTTAAAGGGAGAAAAAGTTCATGAAAAGAGACAAAAAGGGGACATGACAGAGACAAGACGGGGGACAGTGAGAATCGGGAGAGAGTGTCAACAGAAAATAATCAGTGCAGGCAGCGAAACCAAAACGGTGAGGGAAGTGAGGAGCGAGGCGGTGTAAGACGGAGAGGGACGGGCAGAATACTTGGACGGACACCGAGGGTCCTCCGTCCCCCCACATATGACCAGCTCAGAGTACAGCGACAGGTCTATCCTCCTCCTCCATCTGCATATCAATAGATTTCTATGAATCGGCGCGTGGCTCAGGGGGTCCGCTCCACGCCGGCACTGCCGTCCGGCACGGTGAGGACATGGACAGCCGCGCACAGGAAAAAGGACACAAGGGTCCAAAGCAATGACCCCACACCTCCTCCTCCTCCTCCGCGCAGTGGCATTCCTCTCATTCCAAGCGCACGCTGCTAATTAACGGCATCACATCCCACAGACAGAGAGGCAGATTGATGGAGAGGCGCTCCGATGGTGCACCCGCTCTACATCTCCTCTCTCTTCTGTCACCTCTCCACTGCTTCTTTTTTTTTAATTTTTTTTGGTTATCCCTCTGTCTTTGTTGCGCTTTAGTCTCTTCCATCCAACTCTCCCTCTCTCTCTCTCTGTCCCTGTCAGGTCCTGGTCAGGCAGCGCTGATAAAACGCAAAGTCCACAAATCTGAGGGAAACATACAAATAAATAAAATAAAAATGAACGGGCTACTCACTGTGAACCTCCTTTTTCTGTATTTCTGATTTTTTTGTCTCCTGATATGTCACTTCTTATCCTCTTCTCCACTGTGTGTCTATCCCAGCCTGTGTGTTGTGTCAGTCCGACAGAGGACAGTTGCCGTCTGCATGAGCATGTGTGTGTGAGCGGGTCTGTGTGTGTGTGTATGAAAGAGAGAGAGAGAGAGAGAGAGAGAGAGAGAGAGAGAGAACGTGTGCGTCTGCCTCTGCGTCTCGCACTGCTCCGAGTGAACGAGCTGAGGCTGTTTTAAACAGGCTGCTCTCCCCATGTGACCAGCCCAGCCACAGGCAGGAATACATTACTGACACACACACACACACACACACACACACACACACACACATACACACGCACACACACTCCCTCTCTCCCTCTCTCTCACCCATACACACCGTGTCCATAGTGCACCCCCTAGCCACCGCTCAGGGTAGTGGAGGGAACAGCCCACACACATATTGGGGCCACACGCACACATACACACAAGTATAAGTAAATGTACACAACAGGAAGAAGTACAGCAGCTATGGGAGCTCAACCTTATGCATGTGTGCAAGGTATGCGCACACACACGCGCACGCACACATACATTATAAACACTAATCATCTCATTGGAAAGAATGTTCATGTTTGAGAACAGGCCGTGAATATTGGATTTTTGTGTAATATCAATTTGCCTCTAACCTGCATAAATCAGCGCATTTTGGATTTAATTGATATTAACTGTAATTGAGATGAATTCATTTATTTAATGATTACACAGACATAACATTCTGTGATGAAATATGACGCTCCAGGATAAAAACACAATATAGCCCAAAGGCTTTCCATCTGTTCACCAGGGTGAACAGCTAACTGGAGGTGAGCTGGGCACAGAAATGTGTGTTCCACTCGAAGGTGGACAGAGTACATGCCTTCAGCCAAATGTTAACACTAATCATACAACGAACAAAACAAACAAATAAACAAATCAAACATCTCATGTAATTAGAGACAATTCTTCCAATACAATGTTTTTTTTTTTATGTTTTAGACTTTTCCATCTCTGCTGAGGCGGCGCTTCACACCTGGAAGCACTGACCTTTTTCGTAATGGAAACCTTTTAAAGTTGACCTTCTGTTGCAGGGCTGATACAATTGCATTACAGCTATTACACCTTAAAGAACAACAATGGGGAAACACAGATGAAGTGCTACAAGTGAAATATATATAGTGATAGCTACACAGAGGTAAAAAAAATCCAAATGCCAAGGCCCTATAATATTTAACATGATCTCACAATAGGATAGTGTGAATTGAATAGAATTGGGTTGACAGTTTGTGTGTTGAAGAAAACGAAAAAAAGAAGATTATCTGCAAACTACATCGAGAGTTCACCAAGGCTAAAAAACAACCACAGGTGCATCATCACTCTTTATAACTAATGCCAGCCAGCAGAGAATACAGAGCACATGCATTACCAATGGATAGCTGATCAGTTGCTAGACACATTTATCATGTAATTGTTGTTTAGTAGGGCTCAGCATCACAGCGCTGCTCCGGAGAACTTTGGGATAGGAATGAATGGCCACTGAAAGTCATTTACTATCCTAATAACACCCACGAGGGTCGTCTCTTTCCGTGGCGACAGGCACCATTCACAACACAACGACCTCCTGATGTCAACACATCAAGGCCGGACGTGTGCCTGCGCCCATACAACATTTTCCGACTTATCCTAGCCGTGGTCGTTGAGGACCACAAGACTGGCTGGACCTAATAAAATTCCACAACAGAGGAACAAAGCACTGCTTTTTGTTGTTTTTTTTTATTATCAGATCACAATCATTTTGGCACCAAGACCAGGAGGCAGCAACCTGCAAAACAATGTCTCGGGGGGAGTGTAATGTGTAATATATTTTCACCATTTTAATTTTCATCATATCATAACTGATAGATTGCATGTACCCTTGACTTAGAAAACAAACTGGGATTTTATTTATCAAACAAATGACATTGGCGCAGTATCAGTATATTACAAACCACTGTGTGTGCCAATGACTTTGATCAGTGCAAATGTGTCTGTCGATTAATTCTAGGAGCCAAAAGAAAACGATTCACCGAGCAAATCTCCCTCAGACCAGTTTATAAAGAACCCAACACAACGAAAACCAAACACACTCATGGTAAACGGACTGCAGTATTGACCTGACACGACACCTTTTGTGCTTATTTAATGCTGTGGCGGCTGACGGGTGTATCGCCGTGTATCAGACCACATCTGGCCGTGACCACAGCCAGAGCGCAGAGTTGGCCGCACAATCTCCATCATCGCAGGTGAACTAACATCTAAGACTGACGGAGCCAGTTAATCAGCTCTCTACACTGTGTTATTAGTCCAGGACCAGCTGATGCTCGGGCTGATTGAGACGGACCGATGCTGTGATTACGGCCGTGGGGCACGACGCTGTCACTGCGAGTGTGCCTGACATCTCGCTGTTATGATTCCCATTTGTATAGAATATAATTAGTATGTAATAAACAGTAGATTATAGACGCGTTGTGTGTGCGGCGATTTGACACCGCTTATGCCGAACATCACGTCGAGAATAATGTCTTCTTCCACTATCATACCAGGCAGAAGCACCATAGATCGTACATTATCACAGCTTTTGTCAGTGTAATAAATGCAGGAAATGAGTAAATGCAGTACAGCTACAGTAGCTGGAGCCATAGGTTTATATTTCCAAACACATGTGCGTATGCCTAATTTGACAACAATTGATGACGAGGCCTTTTTTCATAATCAATAAATTCGGACACGAATGCTGAATGAATTCAAATGAGAAGGACAAACCTAAAAGCAACAAGCCACAGGAAAGCTGTATCATCACTATCATGGCCATCATTTTAAAACATCAGATAGGTACTTTAAAGTACGACCCGTTAAACAGTGATAGTACAGCCAGGACAGTATAGACAATCATCACAACAAAACACTTGTGGCAGACTCACAATGGGATGCATTGAACACTTCCTCCCCCTCAGACCAAAGACTGTTTGCTGGTGAACTGAGTGACAGTAAATATAATGGCGCAGTATACCGAGGTGAGAGTTTTGCTCCTTTGATCCCAGGTGTGAAACTACAGCTTTGCCCCCGAGCCGAGCCTAAATGGATTGACTGATTCCAAATGCTCTACAGTGAACATCAACAAATGATCATAGGTCCCACCTGACAGACAAAGACCTTCACTCAATTTGGTATCCACAGCTCAGCGCTGATTCAAGGACTGATTGAAATCATCAAATAAAAACTTCAGCCACCGTCAGAATCCATTTAGGTCAGATAGTCTCTGGCATTTTTCAGGAAATACAGTCAAAAACTAACTGCTGACGGTTTCATTTGCTAAATTCAAATATGCTAAAAATTAAGTACAGGAATGACTTTATTTAATATGATGAATGGAATTTGCCAAATTCACTGGAGCGGTCTTGAAAAGAGAGGTTCTCTTGAAAAGAGTTGTCATGGCAACAATATCAAACCAAAGTTTGAAACAACGACAAAAATGTCATGTCAGGCGAAAGGATTAGAGGAAGCCTGTTTCCCAATGATAAACTATGTTGACAGAGTTGTCAAAAGGTCAGCCACATTCTGGCAGTGCACACTTGCTCGTAGTGATAAAAGCGGAAAAAAACACAAAAGCTGAATTTAAGTTGAATAATAATTCCGCACTTTTCCCATTAAAAAACATCCATACAAAAGTTATATGGATGAGTCAGAATCACCTTGTGTATGAATCATTCCTTAGTTTAAATTTCAATACCGTGAATTACAGGTCATGAGTTTATTTTCTGGAATAGACTAATCCTACCCACAGATAAGCGAGTACAATGAATGTGGGAAGCAAAACGGATTCTCAACTTTTCTATTTCCATTCTATTATATTATCAGCAGATGCCAAACTCTGACTCGGGACTGGTGTTTCATTGACTTTAATCAACTTAATCAAAGCATTGTGAACATGTGTTGAAATACATGGAAAATAGGCTTATTAAGAGTAATTGTTAAAGTCTAAGGAAAAGATAATAGGGATTTCCACCAAAATGGTGATTACTGGCCTGGCAGAAAAGGTATTTTGAACGCTCAAATCAGTGTTTCCCCTACCATTACATTGGGGGGAACTTATCGTAACTTGGACTTAGAGAGGAGCCTAAAAAGTGTATTTCAGTTTACAACAGTCCAAAAGAGTAGGGCCTGCACAATGTCTTTATATCATAGGGCTAGGATGAGCTTGGTTAAGGGGATGAAAACTATTCCGGGACATAACATTTTGGAATGACTTTTAATAGAAAGATCCGAGAGACCTGGAAGGCGGCTACGTCCCCACTATATCAACCCTTCCGAATCCAAAGGTACTATCCGCGACCATCTGTCTCTACGACGTCGGGAAGTTGGTGACATAGCGAAAACTCAAAAAATCTCATCACTTTGTAGAGTTATAAGAATGGAATAAGGGTTAGGAGATTGAGTTTGGGGACTGAGTTAGGGTTAGGGGGTAGGGATAGGGTTAGGGGATTGGGTTAGGATTAGGGTAAGGTAAACCTAACACCCACTGCCAAGCCTTCCCCCAATTTAAAATTATGATGGGTTGAAAATACATCCACAAATGAATGATATTTTGAAGATTATGGAAACTATTTGAGGTGGGTAAGTAATTTCTCCATAACTGATAAGGTCATCAACTGATATCATGTAATGAGTGTGTGTTGTTTCATCACTTCACAAGAGGACTAATAGCCACCTTTTGTTCCCCTACTGGAGAGTTTCTATACACTTACATCATCTATTTTCTAAATATTACATTTCCATGCTGTGTGCGTGTATGCATGAATGTGTGTGTTTTGTACATACGTAACACCGTGTATGTTTAGTGTCTTTGACAGTGTGTGTGTGAGATGAGGTTTGAATGGTAGGAAAAGGAAACAGTTTGTGTGTGTGCGTGTGTTTTAAATATTCAGTGTTTATCAGTATATCTGGGGGTGCTAGCCGAGGTCATGGAGATAGATTCCTCCTCACTGGGAGAATGCAGATGGAAAGCAACAACATTGCACTTGATTCCTGGAATCACAAACAGTATCTGGCCCACAAGCCTCCATCAGCTCTAAGCCAATATTTATTTCCTCCGATAAGACAAGCACAAATGTCATTGTTCCCCATGCAGGGTATTATGTTTGCCCGTTGGACTGTTTGCCCTCCTAAAATTGGAACGCTTTAGAAGTGATATCGCCCTGCAGGTTGTGCCAGTGTCATTATGTCTCAAACATCTGTCCGCATCCTCCTGCCGACTTACAAGTTAACCTGCGCCAGAGATGCAGGGAAAGGAAAGGCATGATACTCAATTGTTTCCAGAAAGCAAAGGTGCGGCTTGAAATGTTCAATATCCTTCTGATTCAAAGCTCTCTGCTTTTGT
This sequence comes from Colistium nudipinnis, assembly GCA_016785305.1. Taxonomy (NCBI): domain Eukaryota; kingdom Metazoa; phylum Chordata; class Actinopteri; order Pleuronectiformes; family Rhombosoleidae; genus Colistium; species Colistium nudipinnis. The sequence continues at coordinate 174,187 of JAFBJU010001167.1, forward strand.
GTATACATTAGGGATTTAAAATGAAACACTGATAGATCCACGATCAAATGATTAATAAGCCGATGCTAAGTCTACAGCCTAACAAGTCAACAAACCTATATTACAGTAAATAGGGGATTCATCATGCTTCAGAGTGTTAATATATATATATATATATATATATATATATATATATATATATATAATACCTCTGGCATAAAGATTGATGTAAATGATAAGTGAACAATATTAACTAATAATAATATGCATTGTGTATTGTCTTTCCTTAAGAACTATGAAAAGATAAGTATCATCACAAAACTTTACTGCACAGCACCAGAGAGTTACAGGTTACAGTACGACGGAGTGTACAATATTATCTAATATCACTAATTCTCCTGTGCTTGTGGCGTTCAACACAGATGTACAGTATGTGTATTCGGGGGGGGGCTTAAGCTAACATTCAGTCTACTGTGAATCCACTTCATCAAATGGCCTATTCTAGTCAGGATATTCTTTTAAATAAGTCAGTGTGCTACTGTGCTGTTGTGGTTTTTATTTAGTGCATTTTATGTCCGAATAAGACTGCTTACATTTGTCCTTTGGCAGCTGTAATGAAACTTTCCTTTTCCTTTTACATAATAAAGCAATATTATTCTTACAATATGGCATGCTTGACATTTCCCTTGACTGCCAAATATATTGGATGTACCCAACGTTGATTGACATCATAGGTCTAAACTAGATTATTACTCACTGAGCGAGAAATAATGTTTTTCTGTCTTTTTGCTTTCCTTTTCTATTGCAATCTCATCATTTCCCCTCTATTTTCACTGTCTTTCTCGTCCTTCTGTTTATCACTCTCTTCCTCATAACCCTAACCCTTTAACTCTCTCCGTCGCTCTCTCATTTTCTGCTCCCTTCTGACTTATATTATGAGGAGACTGTCAAAATAGAAAATGCATGAGACAGTAACCTGGTAAATGCTGTATAAACATGTATATATCTATATATAACCCTGCTGGGGGTTTGTAGGCTACTGTTGTGCCATCTCAAATAACAGCTGAGGTGTTTTCATCAGGTCTGGTTGGCCGTATCATGCTCCAGGCTGAAAACTAAAGGAGACTGGGACTTTGAGGTTTGGGTTTGTGAACCTTGGAACTATCTCCCTTTGTACACCACAGGTCTGTGGACACTGGACACTCTTTAGAAATACTCAAGAGTAATCATTTTGGATCTGCCTTTGTTTAGGTTATTTCTATCATAACTATATTTATTATTTTTAATAATAGTGTTGTACCTGTTTATCCTGTCTTCCTTTGTTCTTTCACTGTCAAGCACTGTGTGACCTCAATTACTTTACTTATTGTACCTGGTTACAATCAAATTTAAACAACAAAAACTTAACCAAGAGTCTCTGAGGTATGTATATAAAAACTACACACTCACGCACACACACACACACACGTGTGTGTATTCATCTAGTCTTATTTTTATACTTTCCCCTTGTCCCTAAACCTAACCTTGATCACCACGACTACATTCAAATCCACAACCTCAACTTTAACCTTAACAATATGGCCTCACCCTAAAGTACATGGTAATCCTTGTTGGGTCCAGGTTTTTTTTCCTGACCATGTGATTTAATACTTGTGTATGACAATTGTGGCCGCAAACCTGCAGCTGTACGTCTGGGGAACAAGAGTACAAGAGCACTTCCACATCCACCTAAGATAGGAAGAGGTAAACTTAACCAAAACAGAAGAGTCAACAAGTTGCTTCCAATCCAAAAAAAATAAAAAATCCGAATGACCTTAAACAGCCTTTTTTAATAGACATATCTGCTATAAGAAGCTGGAACATGTTTTCAAATCGGTGGTATTTCTGCCTCTTCCTTTCATGCACAGACTCATTCTGTCATGATGAGCGTTGACATGTTTCTTCCGGCAGCCACATGTAGGGATGTTCCTAATTTGACACGGGTCTAATCACCAGTCTGTTAAACACTAACTGGATTAAGAACCAGTTTTGATTGCAGCTTCTTTTTTCTTTTTTATTATTAAATCCAGCATTACAGGACTCCTACCCTGATGTCACCAGTCACGGCCAATCCCCGGAGGATTTACACACAGTCACGTTGACTGTGCACTGACAGAGACGGTCGAATACATCACAGAAAAGTATTTAAAAAGCTCACAGCCACGCAGCACAGTCAAAGGCTTATCGTTAACTTAAATCCCCATGTAGACATTAAAAAAAATCATCACATCACATGACACTGCTGTGCACTCTGAAATAATATAAATTTACCATACAACCGGCTGTGTGTCTTGTAAATTAGGAAGGCACCGACAGAGCAAACCGCTTTGACTAAACTTAGACATCTTTCAGTAACTGGATGTGAGGGACAGGAACCCTGAGGTTGCAGTTAATTGTGTCTCCATCTGCCTGACTGACGGAACATTTTAATCTACGCTAATCTGTTTGATGACTGAGATGATTAGTGCCAATCCAAGACGAGGCAGACACAGGTGCCCTCTCATTTTCTGTCCACATACGTAGATCCAGAGAGCAGTCAAAGCTGTGTGATTATTAATGAATAAAACAAGGTGACTCATCCAGCTCAAGTTATACTGTACGTACACAGGCTTTAAATTGATGCTGTGGACAAACCGGGATGCGACAAAGAAAGGCTTTTTCAGGCCCGGTGACCTTTCTGCTTTCATATTTAAAATGAAGTACAATTACTGCATTGCTCTGTCCTACTTTACCTTACTGTCACTTTTGACAGAAAGTACACAACAACAATATTTGATCTTCCTACCCAACTGTCCAGCAACAAGACAAGCCAAATAAAGGAGTCATCCTTTTCAAAATGGAGGCCACGAGTAGGTTTTCTATTTATGTGTTATGCAGCAGGGAGGAGAAGGGCCATTTTAATGTTCATAACACCCTTCACCGACCATTATAAATTATTCAACACATGTAATGTATTCAAATCTGAACTTACTGCATCACACCGCTTCTCTCCCTGGCATCCCATGTCCATGGCAGTGATGACGTCCACGGTGACGACGCAAAACTCCTCACAGGTGATCATATCCATAACCTGCCGGGGAAATACATTTTCAATTTTGGAAGGGGCATCCAGGACTGGCAAAAAAAAGACGGTGCTTCCTCCTTTCTATCCAACTACGTAGTAACAGCCCGATAACAGATATTTGCCATTTCTGTAGTTGTATCACAGTCCAGTTAGAAACGGTGAAACTATCTTCAAGTGTCCACCTGTATATTACATTTATGTATGAAATGGGCCACTTAATCCGGTTCAACAATTTCACAGATTCACATTACAACTTGTAAACTGTTCATACTCCCACCGTCGCCGTCTCCGTGTCCGGTCCCAGTCGCTGGTTTTGCGTAGATCTGCGCGCATGCGCGTACATTTCCCCCCAAAAGTGCGTTAAACCGGAGGAACAGTCCCGTTTGGTCGTCACGTTTATAGGGATTTTTAGCGTTTTTCTTAAACCGTCGCAGGTTGTCCGTTTCACCGTCGAAAAACACCACAATGCCCGTCTTCATCTGTAAACAGTCGCCATGATAATTGTCATCCAGGACCCAGCTGCTTCGTGTTTCTTTCACCCTGACCATGACCTGTCAGGCACACAGCCTCAGGGCGACAACCTGCCTGTCTACGGTTGATTTACCCTAATTAGAAATAAACGAATGAAAAAAGATTGCTGCTGCGTGACATTTTTATTATTTCTGAGTTGTTGTTGTTGTTGTTGTTTTATGCCTGAATCAAAAGGTCTCTGGAGGCACAGACACCTGGAGGCCACAGGTTCTCTTTCCCTTGATCTTGTCTGAGCTCTGACATCCTGCCTGAATTTTAAAGGACTGGAAAAATGTAAAATAAAAAGGAGAGCCTTTTACCACCACTGCTGTAATTAATAAAGCTTCTCCAAGGTGTTGCACACTCAAACAAATATAGGCAAATCAAAAATGCACTCACAGGCATTTATGTCATGGTTATTTCTAGAAATGGATGATACAGCTGGATTTGGCAGCTTTGCTTTGCAGCAAAGACTCTGCTCGGGAAAAAAAAATTCAGTTAATGATTTACATACATTTCAGGGATGAGTACATTCATTCAACTGCCGATCGCATGAGCTAGAAGAGGTCGTGGGGGTCAAATGATGCTGGTACGAAGGAGTTGACACGTGGGAAACACTGTGACTGGAGAACACACGTCTCATAAATGAGCTTGTGATGGTCATGCATGAATGAAAAGGCTGTTGAGCTCATTTAAGTGCATCTTCAGCACACCGTTTAAACTCCAACAAGATTATAATATACCTTATTGTATGGAAACATTATCTGCATGACATTTATTCTTGCCTGTTTACAATCAATGCAGGCAGCTTAGAACAGACTAAACAACGTGCCTGATCTATAATACTGCAGAAGTGTGCAAACACCTTAAAGACCATAAACCCATCATGTATACCGCAATCCTTTGAGGGTCGCAGGTTGAGCCGAAGCCAATCCCAACTGACTTTGTACGAGAAGCAGGGTTCAACCTGTACAGGTCAACAGCCCATCACACAGGGTCAACATACAGATACCATAAACCTTTCACACTCACAGTCACACCTATAAAATCTCCTATTCACCTTTACCCACTGTGCTTGTCTATGGACTGTGGGAGGAAGCTGGACTACCCAGAGAAACCCCACGAAGACACTGGGAGAACTAAACTTAAACTCCAAACAGGATCCGAACAGAGAATTGCACATGCACATGCACATGCAACCATCTTACAGACCGTATACATTTAAATAGATTACTCAGGAAACCCCATCCCCAAACTCAGAAGGAAAGAGGAGCCTTGTTTTTGTTTTGACAAAGTTTCACGGTTTGATTTTTCACTGCAGCTTAATTGAATTTTTTTTTTTTAGCTTGTGCTGTATTTCATTTCCCTCTGCACACTGTAACTCACTTTACAGCCGTAGGAGACAATAATGGAGAACCCTCTGCCAGAAAATGAACCCTGCAAAGAAAAATAAGTGAATTTTGAGAAATCTAATTACATGTTCCATGCAGAGCAGAAGTGGTTGAGGTAAATGTTCTGAAGACAGGCTAACCAGATTGTGTTATTGGTATGTGTCAAGTCAGCTGAGTATTTTCTTTCCACACATTTGGCTGTATACTATACTATAATTACAGGTATAACCTGATGAAGCAACTGTTCTACTAATATAGAAACACAATATCCAATAAGACATCAGGATAAGAAAAAGAGACATCTGTTTTAGTGCACTATGTCATATGAGGGTGCAACTTCTCAACATGTTTCTCCTGAACAATATCCAGGCTTGCAGAAGAGCTCGCAGGAAATATGTGCTTGAAATGAAAGCACCTTGAAATTGAACTTGTGACACTGTTTCTTCGATTTGTTTCAGAAAAGGGAGTCAAAGGACAGTTCTATTTTGAATGACCCCTAAAACAGCAAAGATTAAAACCTTTTATTGGCCTTAACACTCGATACGTCACTATAAAAGAGGCCCATTGATGTTGAAGCAAAACAGGGAAGAAGATTAGCCCCGTGTGTGTTGCTTGATCGTGTGCTCTGTTTATCAGCTCCAATTATCCATAACACTCAACCTTAATCCGTATTGCAATTAAAATTCCAATTAGAATTAGAAAAACATATTCAGACACACACAGATCTCGAAGTGGACTTGGTAAATATTAGCCTACACAGTCTTATGGCTCCTGTAGGTGGACATACTGTAAAACACTGTGTACAATAGCCCAGAGACTTGTGAAATATGAAATGCTCAATGCATATGCATTAGCCATTTGCAGCATAATGTTGGATAAATAATGGAACATTGATTCCACAAATGAAGTAATTGGATAGGGATGATTTCATTTGCATATTTTAGATAGCAAGGCAATCAATGCAAAACTCATTTTCATCTCATTATCTGGCATTGATATCTAATCTGATACAGAAACAGTGAATATACTTACATTTACTCAAAATATTTATTTTCATTAGCCATTATATTAAACTGGAGTCTCGTTTAAATACGGAAAAGCGATTTACATACAGTCAAATGCCAGATTTATGTACAGAATATACAGAAGAGTATCTTCTAAATGAGCCACTTGGACGAAATGGTGTTACATCATGTATTAAAATGTTTAAAATGGAAAGAAAATTAAAAGAAATTTGACTTGACGAGACATGTACCTGTTGCATTAAATAAAATACTACCCACCAATTTGCTCTCCAATGCCATGAAAATAGACTCAGATTCTGAACCAAAACAACAGGAAAAAGGAGGGCTTATACTCCCATTAAATCTGTAATCTGCAGCAAAGGACTCCCATTATTAAGCGATGAACAAAACACAACAGCCCAGTGCTATCAGCTGTCAAAATCAAAGCTCATCTACTTCAAAGCCCTCATGTTCTTATAAACTTTCATAGTTTGGGGCCTATGAAAGTGTCTGTTTTCTATATTTATCCCAGATGAATATCAGTTTGCCTGCCCTCTAAGCCAGCACCACAGTCCAATATCCTGCTGAGTGTTAAGGGACGTATCAGAGGCTGGAGAACAGAGAAGAACAATAGGAGAAAGAACTGTTATATATATAGTGCCTGCATAAAGAGACACACACGCATGTTTAGATGCACAGGCACAAACAGACAACACTGCAAACACCCACGCAGGCACACACAATGAGATACACAAGAGACGTGCAGATGAAGTGCTTGGAGAAAAGAGGGCTCTTTTATTATTATAGAAAAGAAGATTTAAAAAAAGAAAAAGATGGGGGGAAAAAAATGAAGAAAAAAAAAAGAAAAGCCCAGAGTCAACCACAACTTCAGAGCTTCACACATGCCAGGGTGAGAACTTGGCTGCTGGGGGAATGTGTCAAAGCGAGGCCCCTGTCTGAGGAGATTTAGGCCTCAGCTGGAGATGAAACGAAGCCTAACCTCAGCATAGAGCCTTGCGGTCTTCTGCCTCACTCGTCTGTGTGTGTGTGTGTGTGTGTGTGCATGCATTTGTGTGTGTTGACACATTTGTCCCTGCATGTCTCTGGGAAACTATAATAATGTGTGTATGCATGAGTCCATGTGCATACTCTGGATTCTTTCATGTGTGTGTGTGTTCGTGTGCGTGTGTGTCTGTGTGCGTGTTGGTCTCACCACACGTTCCTCTCTCAGATCCCTCAGCTTCGGTTCTGCGGTCCAGATTTCATTAACAGCCCTCTGGCTTCCCCTCCGCCATCTGAATCTAATCCTTCGGCTTCCTTTGACATGCATCTGACTAATGAACGTCAATATTTTGGTTAGCGCGACCAGGATGTAAAGACAGAGGGTCTTGGTTAGGGTGAGCGGAGCGGAGAGAGTGATGAAAGGAGTGTGTGTGTGTGAGTGACAGTGTGTGTGGGAGTCTATGTCGGTGTGTGTGTGTGTGTGTGTGTGATCTCGTGGATGCATTTGCTTCTGTTTAGAAAATGATTTGGTTATTGTAATGTGAGGGAAATGACAGTCACTTTCAATCTCGCCAGTGCCAACATTAACACCAGACACCACTTGTGTTTTAAGGTTCCAAGTTAAAAACAAATTAGCAGTGTTTTATCAAATGAAAATGTCAATAATGGAAGAAATAAACAAAATGAGTCTTCTCAATAAAGCAGTAAACACTTCTACATCCTCACACATGGTCTAATTTGGTATGTATATTTTGTTTTTGTATATTGTATATTATATATTTGTACACTAAAGTATTATCACACACCTGAGTTGGTGTACTATACTGGGGTTTGTTGACCTGTACATGTGTGTGTGTGTGTGTGTGTGTATGTGATCGAGAGAGAGAAAATAAAGTGTGTAGGCTTCATGTACAGAGAAGAGAAGAGACTCTTGACACGTGTAAGTGAGAGAAGACTAGAAGGGAAGTGCTTGTATTTCTTTTCCTTTTTTTTTCTTCTCTCCACCCTGAGAAGATGAGCTGAGGTTATATGCTCCCTTTCAGCAGCTCCTTCACAATCACTCAGTTACACACTTTTCACACCTGGGAGCTGGCGAGTACAACCGCAGTATTATACTGTTGCCTCTGAATGGCTCCATTCGGAGTATTTAGGGATTAAGCGCTTTCCCCCCAAGAGTAGCTCAGTGGTTAAAAAAAAATGAGTAAGGAGACTCTTTCTCTGCCCGTATTCCCAGATTCCCTCAATCCCCCCAGGGGTTAGAGACAGGGACCATCTTTTCATAATCCCACCTGGTTTATTCCCAATTCACCACCCATGTGGGTCTACGGGGGGCAGTGAAGAGAGGCAGAGGCAGTAATCACCGGTCCAAATGTTGGCCTGGAAGGGCAACTCAGACTGTATTTGCGGATTCAATTAAATATTCAGCGTCTCACACGGGGCAAGGCCAACATCACACACACACACTCATAAATGTTTTCATCAAACTCATTCTCCAGCACATGCGCCACACTGGGATTTTGGCATATTTGTAATAATTCCAAACAGTGACTTAGTGTTGGGATTAAAAGATAGCGAAACACTGTGGGTCCCCGTCATTGACCTGGGTCAAAAATGTGAAAATAAAAAAGCTCAAGAAATGAAGGTGCCACGAACTGGATCATCATTCGTCTTTACTTTTGCAGACACAGAGAAAGAGGAAAAAGTCACATTGAGGCAGAGGGCGATGTTCAGTATCACTGTGGATATAAAGGAGACAGTAGCAATGACAATAGGAGAAAAATGCACGGTACAACAGATCGTATGATAGAAAATGAGCGACACTGAGAGCGAGAGGATATAAATAACTTGAAGAGGGAAACATATGAATGGACACAGAAAAAAAGGGGGACACACACAGAAAAGGGGGACAGAAGTAAAAAAAAAAATGTGGGTCTGCGTTTAAGTACGTGCATGTGTGCGCCTCACATCCCTCTCCTAGCAGGCCTTCAATCAAGATGTGATTTACAAGCCTGGGTTTCTCCGACCACATTTCACTGCCTACAGGCCTGCGAGCGGCGGCTTTTATTTGGCAGGGGCTTAAACTCTAAAAGTAACAAGTTGGGGTTTTTTATTTGGCCGTGGTTTTCAAGACTGCAACGGGTTTCTCCGGCTTTCCTGACCGCAGAGGCAGTGCAGAGGGGGAGGAGGAAGAAATAAGCAGGGAGATCAGAGGAGCGGCAGACGGAGGTGAGCAGAGGTGAGAAGGAAATGGAAGCAGTGTGATTATTGCTGCCAGGACATGAAAAAAGGCCGAGAGGATGGGAAACGTGAAGCTACGGTATATCCTGTCCAACACTGTGTGATTAATGAGGACATTTCACACAATTGAAATAAAAAAAAAATCATATTCAAATTCAGTCATATAGGTTTCACGTGCTTTATTTATTTAAATTTTTTTATAATTTTGGCTCCAACGAGTTACTGTAATAATGAACAAAATCCACATTCCTCGGGAGCCGATGGCATTTACAGGAGTCGGACAACGGATGAATTCTTGTTTCATCTGGTTTCATAGCGCCCAACGAGCACAAGTTGCAGAGACCATGATATAGCCGATTCATACCCCAAATAAATAAATAATATATACAAGATTGAACTTGACAGAGAGAGAGAGAGAGAGAGGGAGAGAGAAGGATCCAAGCTTCACACGCATCTTTGAGTCTGACATCACTTTGACAGACTGTACATGTCTCTCTGAAGCCTCACATTGCATCTGCCTCAGGAGCTCAGACAGATGTGGACAGATGTTGACCAACGGATTCCGAGCTCTGACCCTCACTGGAAGTCTTTCACTACATAAATGTTCTCTTTACTTCACACATCGTCACAGATACGAACAAAAATCCAGTTGGGCTGCGTGTTTATTTCCTTTTTTTAACCTTTAGGGTAGTTTGTGGTGGAATAAAAATTTCATTCAGAGAAAACACTTAATATATTTCTGATTTCACTGAACTGGCACATAACAGCAGTTCATTTCCTGCTGCTTTTCAACTTCTGGTCTTGAGGGCAACATTCACCTTCCAATATGAAAGCTGGCAAATCGGATCTGGTCACGTTCCTCACGTCTTTACAGAGTCACGCCACGGCTCTTTGGAGTCTTTCACATTCCATCCCCCAGTGAAAACATTAGTATTGAGTTTAAATTGAAAAAACTACAGCTCACCTCCTCTGTGTGACTCTGTGCAGCGGGAAGATTCACGCCAGCGCGCCGCGCTTCTGAGCTGGAGGAGCCGATGCTCTTTGAGGTCGAAGCTCTTTCATCTTGTCGGACCAGAAATGGAACCAGCAGCCTTCTGGGCACAGGTCGGGCTCATTAACCTTAAAAAAACCACACACACACAGGAAGCTGAGGATGTGTGAAGCATATCGCCCAGATAAAAAGTGTACTTGTGGTAAGAAGCTACAAAATAGGCGTCACTAATTCACCTAATGGAGACTTTTGAAACGTACTCAAAGCAAATCACTGGCCTTTGGTCATCTCATATTAACTGCCCCTTTGTCTCTACTCGTCCACCCTAAAACTGGTGGGATATTGATTTCCCTGATGAAATGATAGACTGTGTGCGTATCACACCGCCGCGACTGAGGAGGAGTAGGGGATGCAGGAAGGACGAGAGCGGAACAAGCAGGTGGAGGAGGCAAAACACAAACAGAGAGACCATGTTTGAAGAAGATGGAGAGGAGCGAAAACTGACAAACCGGAGAGAGCGGGCGCAGCGGCAAATCTGGGAGAGAGGATGAAGAAGACGAGGAGGAGGATGTGACGCAAAGGTGGGAGGTGGATATCAGAGGATGTGAGGAAGACGAGGACAAATGATAATAAACAAAGTGAAAGATGTGATTTAAAAAGAGAGATGGAATGAAGTGCTGTGAGGGGAGTCAATAACAGCCTCGGCTGACACCCTTCCATACATCCTCAAAAACAAAAACCGAAGGCATGAAATGTAAATAAAGAAAGCAGAAAACCTTCTTTCCTGTTCTTTGTGTGCCCTCTCCACCTTCTTCCCCCTCACAGAATGTTTAAGAGTAACAATAGATTTGAAATCTGAGTCATGTCAGATTTGTTTTTTTGTCTTTCTCTCTGTGCGCTGGGCGTGTGCGTCAGGATGACAGATCAAATATTGCAGGAGATGCTCCGTACTTTGGAGACTAAATGTTTTTGTTAGTGTCTAATAAGCTGCACTCTCCCTGATCTGAGCGTTTAAATTAAAAAAAGCTCTTTATGCAGATTCTTCTTCCCTGATGGTTTATAATATAGTCCTGAGTGGGTTTTTAGGGGAAAGCTTGAGTAGGGAAGATCGAGGAATAAAATGATCTCCAACTGTGATCCACCAAATACAGTGTGTGTAGGAATAGCTAAAGAAAACAGAAAAACATGAAGTATATTTACCCACTACCTGAAAGCTAAAGTCACTCAGCCACACAATGTGTTCTTTTGAAAATGTTTACCCACAGGATTCTATTTACCGCTTATAATATGTCTGCAAATCACATCTGCAAAGGCAGCAACACTGTCAATCTGTCTGAACTAAGAAGAACTGCTGAATCTCTTTCAGAGCGCACTTTCATCATTTGACAAAAAAAAAAGAAAAAAAGCTGCTCCTGTCACGATGAAATATTCATTTGAATTTGCTTGAGGTACACTTAATTCTTCTTGCCAAACACTAAGAACCCCGCCAAAAAACGGAGCAAATTCCTTGAAGGTTGAGTGAAAAATAATGCACATTGTATTCCCTCTGTCTCTCACCATGAAATATTCATCCAAAATGTTGTGTCATCCTGTCAAGTTGACACGAGTGTGTATCTTGAAGGCATGAAGGCATTTTGTTATTAGTGATGTTTTTGAGTGTGTGAATTAACTCGTCTCTCCTCGCGACGGCAGGAAGTAAAGAAAAACTAGGCCAGAAGCTGGTTCATGGAACTTTTTTCTCTCTCTCTCTCTGGCTCATGATTTTGAGTTAATTTATTGTGAAAGGTGTGACTGGGGCTTTTTTGAAATCTTCCTTAAGGTTCTACCACCGCTGTGACCCAAAAAAGGAGAATTACATTCCAGTGTGAACCAAAACTGGCGAACAGCTACATTGAGAACGTTTCTGTAAAGCCCCACAGATTGTTTTTTCTTCCTCAGATGTGGACACACCTGACAAAATCCTTTTTAGTTTCACAAATATAGATTATTTTCCTCCTAACTTAATTAGTGGGAAATAATACACTAGATCAAAACACATATTCTTGAAATTGTTTTAAATCTGATTTTGAAAAAATATATAGTGTCTGAGATACAGTCATTTCTATATTGCATTACATTTACTATTACATACCATGTACATTACATATCATATAATATTTAGTTAAGTCATTTTTTTGCATTAATGCAGCTCAACAACAATGAGTTACCATGCATTGCTATGGGCTTTGTGGTTCATGACTGTTGCTATTTATCCAAACACACTCAGACACACATGTGTGTCTTTATCTTTTGTCAGGACTCATTTGATTCCATCATTATGTGCGATGTTGTCAGTGACTAAAAAAGACACTTTGAAATCTAATATGAGCAACCGGAGCATCGGGGACTGAGATTTCTTTTCAGGAATCCAATTTCAATACCTCCAAATGTGGTTTGGAGTCCAATTGTTGCCTTGAAATGGGCATTTCATGTGTTTTTTGCTGTTCTGACTTCTAAAAGCAATCTGGATACAATCTGTATATGCACGAGCACACAATCAGACACGTGCAGTATTTCTATATGTCTATTATTATGTCAACAGCTTGAAATCTGTACAAAATCCTTGAGCTTAACTGTACTTTACATATAAATATATTTAATATATCTGTCCACTGTTTGTGTTGATGTTGCAATTTGAATATATTGTAAATTAAGATTGTTTTTGTACAGATTTCAGGCTGTGGCAGTTGCTTTTACAGAGGAAACTGTAAATGATAAAAATAGGAAAACAAGAATTTGCCAATGGCTTGGTTAGTGGCTTGGGTGGCTTGGTCTCCGACGGAGGACGAGACACACTGGAGGAGACGGAACTATTTATACCTGAGGTAAGTGGAAACAGGTGGAAACAATCGAGGGGCGGGGTAAATGCTGACGATGGCGGGAAAACAAACAAAGGCAGGGAGTAAATGAGAACAAGAGGCGAGTACAATTTAAAACAGGAAGTGAAATGACTGACGAGACTAGAAGTTAAGACATGGGGACGTGACTAACTGTAACTATCTAATTACTAACACAGTTGATGAGACATGAGTATGTGTGTGTGTGTGGTTATACCCATTCAATCCATAGAAAGAAAACACAACTTATGATGATTATTTATTTTTTACTCTGTCTCTGTGAAATATATTTCTGTGGTATAAATCCTATGTTTCACTTTAGCTTGGTTCTCTTCTTTGGTTGTTTTCTGGTTTCACTCCTGCTGTGCACCAACTGTCCGCGTGGATCATTGCAGTTCATTTGGCGGAAAGGCACAGAATAGAAAGTTTACACGCTAGTTTGTGCAACTAGCTGTTTCGTGAAAAACTTTGCAAACCTGGAAGCAGAAATTATGTGTTGACATTGTTTTGCCACAAATAGGCCATGCGCATGTTTCCTAGTGTGCTAGGGTTCAAAAAGGTGTTTTTGAATCAATCTCCCGAAATTATCAATCAAAAATATCGTCATGTAATATAGTGGATAAATAAAATGTGCAAATCGCAAATAGCTGAATGGGTTATTTCTTTTGGTGAGCTGCCCCTTTGCTGGAGGAGGAAGATATGGAGGTGGACTGTATATCTGAGGACTGACGTTTTTTTTTATTTCGTAAGAAGGAGGAAGAGAGAGGATAAAAGTTTGCTTTTAACCGCTGACTACACTGTACTGATTCGAACAGATCTGTCAGGGGTGTTTATGTAATATGGAAAAGGTTGAAATTTAACACAGAGTTTTTTCCTTAGATCCTTGTGAAGAATTGTTTAAAACTATATAAATCATTACAACAAAGTTGCAAAAGACTGTGACTCCGGATTGGGTGTGTATTGTACATCTGAGGTACCTCACAAAAACCCTTTTGATCTCTTTTGATCTCCGTGTAATCCCACTGTAGACCCAACAACCTGGGACGACCTGACAACGATCAGCACAAGGGCAAAAAAAAAAAAAGTGAAGATCGGGGAGTTCACAGCAGGACAGAGGTCTCAGCTGTGGAAAGGATGAAGTTTGGAAATGTGAGGTAGAGTTAGTAAATGGGCGAAAAGAGCCTCGGGTCAAGCAAGAGACCAAAAGAAAAAATACCGTTCATTTTATAGAGATTCAGAGTGCAGGAGAAACACAATTGATGGAAGTAAAAAAAAAACAACCCCAAAAACATCCAGCAACAAAAAGACCACATGTATGTTTGCAAAACTTAAAATATAGATCTATAAAAGCCCAATTTCACTCTGCAATGATGTGTTATTAAATATAGATTGATGGGAAAACCATATTTTTTGATACACGTGTACAAAACCTGCCTTGCATGAGGAACTAAAAATACAATCAAATGCTCACTGGGTGCATTGTAATATCTCAATGTCCCAGTGTTTCTCAGGATAAAGTTACACATGAGTGGGTTCTCCTGCCCATGGGTTCCTGCAGGAATGATTGTGTGTGCAGCTTCTGTTTCCAGACATTTCCTGTTTTTGATTTTTGATTTCGTATTTTATGCACATATGCTTCTCCACATGAGCACATCATCGGCAGGGTCAGATTTATGGGACTGGAGCACATGACCCCTTTGAACTTGATCAACTCCCCGGGTTGTGAGATGACTGAGTGCGTTTAGGAGGGAAACCACGACGACCACAGTGAGCACATTTGTTTCCTCTTGGATAGCTTGGAAACAAAAAAGCTGTGTCTGGAAGGCGAAGGGAATGAACCAGTTTAAGCCATTATGCCCTGGAAACTGGGAGGTCTTCTGCGGATCACGTACAGGGGGATTTTAAATCCATCTGGGTGGGTATCTAACGTATTGCAAGATGTGTTTTAAAGGTTCCTACAAATTAGGAATTCATTATGAGAGGCCGAAAAAATCTTTATGGATTTTTTTCCTTTTTTTGTGGACCTATACTGCTCTCTCAACTCAAAATCATTATAAATGTAATCATTTTGAAAATAAAATGTGGCTGAAGATCAATTGTGATAGTGACTAAAATCTAGCTCAATAAAAGCCCTGGCTGAAAATGATGTGCAGTATTCTTTAAAGTTCAGATTTGGGTAATTTTTTCAGTATTGATTCATTTTTACAAAGAGAGGCAGAAAAGTCAAAGAGAATTATTTGCGATTATATTCTGTATTGATGGGTAGATTTATCTTAACCACTGCGGTAAACCCCCATACTAACGATACATTTATTTTCCTGAATATGTTTTTTTTTTTTCACTTTCAGCATCAGATGTCGATGGTCTTTTTATTTCAATCTTTAATTGTGCTTGAGACGGGAAGATCCATAATGTCACAACAATATATCTGGTAGGTGTTGAGATATTTCAGTCTGGGCCAAAGTGGTGGAGCAACTCACCACAAGACAGACATGTCTCGGAGCCAAACGGACATGTGTGCGAAAAGCAAAGACAAGATGTCCTTGTGTTTTTTTTTTTGTTTTTTTTTTACCTCACTGTCCAGCATTCGCATCACCACTGAACAACATCTCACTTTTCATTTCACCAGAACCAGCGCAGCAAAATAGATTCAGACAACTCAGACGTGAGGGGGTTGCGTGGGGCTCTTTGAAATGGATTGCTACTCTCTCAGAGATACAGTTAATACGATCAATAACTTATTCATGCAGTGTTTCAATTCTTTCTGCGCATGCATTAGTCCACTCAGCTCTTCATCCAATTGCTCACGGTCACATTCAATCAGCTGATCTGTTTTCGAATCTGTTCAAATATTAAAAGGGTCATTCCGTTTGCTGTTTTTTTTTTCACGTACTCCATCCATCCATGCATCCATCCATAACAATGAATGGGTTTTTTTTTGTTGGTTTTTTTGAATGTATGCATGTAGACTAACGGTGAGAGAAAAATGATTACGTAAAAAAATAGATTAAATATATATTTAATAATATTTGTTTTAATTTTGCTGCTTAAACACATCACTCTTCCATTAACCCCGCCTATAGTGAGGTCTATCACCAACGAGTTTCATAATGTCCAACTCAAGACAGGACGGCTCTCACCAGTCAATGTCTATTAACTGGGTCTGTGCTGAAAAAGAGCATGTGGTCAGCCTGCTTCCTTCCAAATAATAAAAGGTTATTCTCCGTTAAGTTTTCTTCATTTTTAAAGTCATTTCTGTGAACGAGTACAGCAGTCCCTCCCTCTGCAGCCCTTCAATGATTACGTAAAAAAATATATTAAATATATATTTAATAATATTTTTTTTACTTTTGCTGCTTAAACACATCACTCTTCCATTAACCCCGCCTATAGTGAGGTCTGTCACCAATGAGTTTCATAATGTCCAACTCAAGACTGGACGGCTCTCACCAGTCAATGTCTATTAACTGGGTCTGTGCTGAAAAAGAGCATGTGGTCAGCCTGCTTCCTTCCAAATAATAAAAGGTTATTCTCCGTTAAGTTTTCTTCATTTTTAAAGTCATTTCTGTGAACGAGTACAGCAGTCCCTCCCTCTGCAGCCCTTCATTAGAGTTGACTCCCTCACACCAGCCTCTGGTTTGGGTCAAAGGTCACGCCACCTGAAGCTCGCTCGTTTGGCTCCCCACCGTTTAGATTTGTCTTCTCACACATGTGTGTCATTACACATAGCTCCGCCCCCAAAACACATTCCTGGCCACATGTTCGCTGGATTAGATTTAGAGCTATGAAGTGGCCCTTTTTCTGAGAAAAAAAAAATGTCACTTGCGTTGTACTTGGAAACCAGTGCCATATGTTTATGGCTCCACTTTTAACTTTTAATACTCAGTTGTGTTGCTAGGAGGAGTTGGGCGGAACCGAAATAAAATCAGCAAACAACAACAAAGCTGACATTTGGATGTTTATGTGATTTAGTGTGAGAATGTTGGTAATAGTAGAAAAAGAGGACGGGAACAAACCTAAACATAAAACTCATACATATAGGCTCTATTATCAGATCTTTATTAAAATGTGGGGATGCCTTTCCATAATAAAATGAAAACTGATAAAAGCCCAGTTATCGTGGCGCATGACTGATTTGACTGAATTTTAGAAGCAAGAGAAAAATCTGTGCAAGCCAACCAGTTCCCTATTTTATTTGGTCATGTATCATCTTTTATTGCAGTCATACAAATGCTATTTATATTCTGTAGTTTATGAAATAATTGCACAAATTGCTTTTTGATGCCATCATTTAATTATTATTACTTGGCTTTCACAAAATAATTGTTGTATAATTAGGGATGACAGCAGTCAGAGAGAGTAAATGAACCCTGCTTATTTTTAGAAGAAAAAAAAAGAGAGAGCTCCTATATTTGTGGCCCAATCCCAAGAAAGGTGTGCCAAAGTGTTGTAGAGGTTTGAATAATTCCACTTTTAAAGCACTTGCCCGGTGGGCTCAGGCCTCGTCGACAGATGGAAATTGGAAGATTACAAAAACGTGATGTCAGGATTAAGTTGGTGATAAGTTGCTTTCCTCGGGGGAAAGCCTTGCGTCGCGGAGATTACCCAGATCAAAGAACAGAACGCAACATTTCTGTGATTTGAAATATTACACCGGCATTAGTCATACTGTATGAGCCTGTGCACGAATGAGCTGTGAATGCTCTGGAATGGCGTACATGATCAAAGGGAAATAACCCTAACAAAGATTGACAGCAGATATGATTGGCAGTGGTAAGTGAAATGTCAGTGTGATCATTGGAAAATTAATGATTTGAATTTGAACTTTTTGAACATCCTCTACTTTTTGCTTCGGTTGCCCTCCCGTGCTTTCACTTTCTCTATATCTCAGACATCGTAAAGAAAATAAGAAAAATAAAAAATAAAAAGCTGCCTGTGTGTGTGTGTCCACTAATAAGTGACTGCTGCTGGCCAACCTTCCCTCACTTCTTTATTTATCAGCGAGAAGTTGGCGTTTTTTTTTTGGCTGACGCTGTGCTTGTTGCTATTTTGTCTTGCATTACAGAAAGTAATCACTATGTTTAAACCGGTCAGCTGGAGAAGGCTGTAGTTACTGTTTCCTGTGTAAATGCAGAGGGCTCGAGATATCACCTCCTCGCTTCATATTACGTCTCAGTATTGATTAAATGTCCCCGGTTTTACACGTTTTCTGCGTTTTATTGTGAATATAAAAATGTTATATATTTCTGATCTCGTCCCGCACCCTCTCTCTGCAGTCGGGGTGGGAACAGCTTGGTTTGATGAGCGATGGATGGTCAGACCGGCAGCCAGGTAAAGGCTTGTGGCCTGCGATGGTAAATCTCACAGCTGACTCCGAAATGTCAGTGCTGGAATCAACCAAACCAACTATTTTTGGCGGAACGGATTGTGGCGCCGAACACCAGAGTTTCGCATGGGCAGGCCGAGAACATCTGGCAGTGTCATGGTCCGTCCACGATGTCGGAGCATGGAGCCGGTCCAGTGCAGGAGTGGCTGAGCCCGGGGCCCGCAACTTTATTTTTGGATACAGTGATCAGATCAGATTATAGCGTAACCCACACAACTGTGACAAAAGAAAAAAATCTCCTCAGAAAAACGGACTCAGTTTCTTTGTGTCAAAAAAGCAAGAGAAACAGAATATATTTGTTTCGCTTCACTAAAACACTTGATTTTTGTTCCAGATTTCAACACAAACTATTGCAGATGATTTTTTATTTATTTATTCCCTTTATACATTTTATGATGTTTTTTTTGTTGTTGTTTTTTTTATCTTTAATATCCTCTGGTGTTTTCTTGCTTTTTCACTGCCTCACGACTCCTCCTGTCCTCAAAACGAGATGAAACCTGTGCTGAAAACTAAACACAACATTAGCTGGGGTGCCAAGAGAGAGAGAGAGAGAGAGGGAGAGAGAGAGAGAGAGAGAGAGAATGAGAAGGAAGAAGGAAAGTCATCCAATTTTCATTTGCTGGCCGTCCGCAGCCAAAACTCTCATTTACTGTATAAACTCCAGGCTGCCAAGAGCTCACGTCCAAATCAAATAGCACAGCACAGCAGACACTAAAAATGCTTCCACTGTCGGACTCTTTGGCCAATTCATATTTGGTCTAAAATGAGCACAGATGGGGGAAGGATTTTTTCTCTCTCGCTCTCTCCCCATGCCGGTTTGTGTGAATGAGGTGAAAGAGGCGTTTGCATTTGAAAAGGACACATGGCGGTGAAAATGTTGCTGGATTGATTGTTCTTATTGAGTCATGAATATGATTAGAGTGAGGAAGCAGTTGTGTGCGCCAAAGAGAGATGTGTATGAAATAAAAAAGCGTCCGGGGTTAGTTTGTATGGGAGTCAGGGCGAAAACTTCAGCGAGAGTGGTTCCAGGGCTGCGTATTACATTTCATATGCATCTCATCAGCCGGGAAAAAAAAAACTTGGCAAGTCCAGATCCCAATGAAAAATACTTTATTTGTCACATCGTGTCTTGCCTGCCATCCAGCATCTGATTAAAAGGCATTATGTTGTCAAAATGGTGGTTCCACACTATCAGTCCCAGTGAGAGGAAAAAGAAAAATGAAGCAGCGGAGTTTGACGAACTACTGTTTCTTATGTCCTCTGACTTACGGCACACTTTTGTTTTTACATTTGACAAAATACTGCGCGCGTGTGCTCTATTGCTTAGTGATTTTGTTTTCACCCCAGATCGTTTAGGGGTCTAAGATGTGACTTAAGCATACATTAATACAAACAATAATAATAATTTCTTAAACTACAAATCCTGACATTTTAAAAGACAACCCTGACCTGGGGCCAGTTAGTAAACACTGGTGGATTGAAGTTGTCCATTTTGAGGAGCTGCAAATCACGGTCTTGCAGAGGTAATGTCTTTAATAAAAATCGCAATATTTAATCATTTGTTGTCTGGAAGTTATTTGTGCAGGAGAAACTATTCACCAAGAAATCTGTCTTTTCAGTGAATAAATTCAACATTGTGCCGGGAATATAAAAGGCTGCCGTGGCTGTAACAATAGGCCAGTATGCACAAGAATGCAGCGATTCACCCAAAAAACATATCTCCATAACTCCAAATGACTGAGGTTAATCTAATCTCTGTCAAAAGGCAGAGGGAGCGAGGAAGTAATGAAAAGTGAAAAATGCAAAGGAGGATTCAGCCCTGGCTTTAAAACCGACTGACCCAAAGTGGCTGTATCCAAAGCCTCCCATCGGCCTGGGTGGCTGGGCCAGCTCTCCTCGCAGGATTCTCAGGCTCCCAAGGCTTCCACATAATGGGCTGCACATCACATTTTTTTTTTTTTTTTTTTTTTAATTCCATCCCATTCACCCAGGGTAACCCTTAGAGATAAAATGTCTTTCTTTTTGCCGGAGATCTGCAGCAGTCAATGTCAGCAAGCCATTGTGACAAAAAAAAAAAAAAAACGACATAAAGAGTTATCAGTTCAAGGGAAATATATTAAAATCCTGTCAGGATGTTGGAACTCCGTTTTTAGGGATAATTATTAGCTTCACCTCCTGAAATGAACAAATGCTCAATTAAACCATCTATGTGTTCTGTGGCGTTAACAATATCAGTGAAAGGATTGGGCAACGGAATAATGCCTTTCAGACAAAAGCAATTAAAGAATGGAGTAATCACTTTGAATGATAAAGTAATGACAAAATAATCTTTTTTCTGTTTGAATCAAACCTGTCTTCCATAAAGGTGCGACTTGATAAAGGTTAATGGGATTCTAACACAAAGCCTAAAACAAGTACAAATATATCAGAATCAGAATTGACTTTAATGCCAAGTAATAGTAACATTACAAGGACATCTTTTTGGCGCATTGGTGCCATAGACATAGAATAAAAAGTAAACAGTAAACATTAAAAAATAAAAAGTAAAGATTAAAATATACATATACTGTATATTAATTAGGGCCTACTTTAAAATATATTGTCTGCTTTTGCTTCAGAAACAGAGTAAGGGGAATCGTTCATTTAATCATTAACTTTAACTTTAACATGGACTAGAGAATTAAAAACAATCATCATCAGGACTAAAATATGCAGTTTTTAACCTGAGAATATTACGCACTGAAAAACATTTATATTATGAATTTTTGTGTGCGACCCTCCCGATGGAGCCCCTTCATTAATCATTTGCAAGTTTGAACCATATACGTTATTCTTACCTGTGGGACCGGTGCTAAACTCATGTTTCATGCTCCAAAGTATACAGGGATGTGATCGCAGGGCCAGTTCAGTAAAGGGACTCATAAATCACACAGCCGGGTTAAATGTGAAGCTGAAAGAGCTCGTTAGAGAACACCAATGAATATGCATGGCAATTGATTTGGTTTGAGTGCGTGTGTGTGCGTGTGTACATCGTCTCCGTCCACAATCGGGGTCATCCTGCCGATGTTTTTTAATGTTTGATTGGAGGTTGGAAAAGAAATAAGCAGAATGACTATCACCAACAGCTGTACGTACAAACACATCGAAATGCATTTCAATCTCCAAAACGTCATTATAAAAATACTTATACCTTTAATAGAAATGCATTTAAAAGTGCCAAAAGTTTAAGCACACACAATTTAGCAAAAGGCCCCCAGGGAGCTATACATAGCTATATACTGTATATTTTTGGATTATTATTTTTTTTACACTGCTAAGGAGGTTATGTTGCTGTTGGAGTCATTTCAATGACATTTTTTAGAGAGGTGGGGCATGACCTGGGAAAAAATCCATTACATTTTGGACTGGATCTTAAAAACTGGTGTATCCAGATTTTTTGAGAGCATTGGCCTTGGATGAGGAAGTCATATGTTTGTATATTTTAACTGTAGGAGTTATAAGCATTAATACACCTATATGTTGTTTGCCAACCGACAAGAAACATCAACA
Source organism: Colistium nudipinnis (assembly GCA_016785305.1). NCBI lineage: Eukaryota > Metazoa > Chordata > Actinopteri > Pleuronectiformes > Rhombosoleidae > Colistium > Colistium nudipinnis. Next base: position 196,216 of record JAFBJU010001167.1, read on the forward strand.
AGTAGATTTAATTCATTACGTAGTTAAATATTCATATGTACTATTAGTGATCAAATATAAGCCCTTCGAAAAAAAGGAATAAAAAAATATATAATTCTCTCTGATTATAGTGGAAAAGAAGAAATAAAAATCAGTGGAATGTTTTTGTACTGAGGTACAACTGAGTTCTAAATCCTTGGCATGTAGACTCCAAAAGCAGTGAATGGGATTATTTCTGTGGAGGTGATCCTCTCAGCCACAAACCAAAACACAAACAGCTCCCCTCCATTTTCTCCCTGTCACACTCCGTATCCCACCATCCTCCCTTTTCCTCCTCCCCTCTCCAGCCAGCAAAACCCAGCAAATGTTTAAATTACACGACCAAGTAAGCAAGATTAATTAAAATGATAATCTACAGGGAGAATATATTTCACAGTTAGCTAAGCGGCTGTTTGAATTTGTGGTGCAGAGTTCTAATGTCAAAGTGAAGCGTTGACCTATTCTTCTGCTTTAGTGAAACAGTCATTAGGCCAATTAAGAGCACGCACACAATGCATTTCCCATTACATTCCAAAAACCTAGCCCCAAAATAAACATCGTCAATGTAATGCATGGTGATGAGAGAGGGTTTGGTTTGTGTAAGCCGGGAAAGTTGAATAAAGTCAATTTCTTTTCGAAGCTATTTATTCCGAAGGCTTAACATCTGCACGAATAGGCTGCTAATATAAATGATTGCCAGTAAACACTTCAGATTTTAGAACTTGCTGTTGACTTGTGGTTTTATGGAGCATATTACCAAAATATGAAAACATTTTTCTCTTTTTATTTCCTTTTATACGCAACCTCGATTTATACATGTTGTATTTTCATTCTTCTCTCTTGACTTAAAAAATAGCAGGGTGTCCTTCAGGTTTGTAGGACTCCCAATCAAAACACGGGTTATTTCTCAAGTCCCTGTGCTATTGGGTAATGCTCTTATGGAGTAACTATAAACTCCAAAGTTGAGGATGTGTCTCATTCACACTTACACGTCTCGCACAAAGCGACACACCGCGCACTGAACGAGACGAGTCTCTCCCCCTCCCACGGAGCGAGGATGGTCCTCAATCAGCGTCAATTAGAAGCCAAAACAGTGTGATCTGTGTGTAGGTCTGGACTTGTGTGTGCGTGTGTGTGTGTGTGCGAGCGTCTGAGCTCTGCCATAGCCACTTCATCTCCATGCTTCATTTATCCGTCATTAGCAGAATTAATGGCTGTGGGTTTGAGCCAGGGGAAAGAGTGAGGCAATATGGCGCCAGTCCAAAAAAGAGAAGAAACAACGGAGAAGTTATACAGATGAGGCCGGGGGGGCTAGAGAGACGGCGGAGGAAGGGTGAAGAAGGGATAGGGGAAAGTATTAGAAAAGGGAGGAGAGGTCATTTGCAACACTGGCGGACACAGTCATCTGCTATATCTAGGTAAGATTCCCATCAACTCATGCAGCTTTTTAAAAAAAGAAGTTGAAAAAAGAAATATCTTGTGGAGCAGATGAAAAACCAAAAAAGCAGGTGTCCCGTCACAGTGTGAATGAGGGAAAATTCAAGGAGCTTTTATTTCACGCACGCTGGTGTATAATTACCGACCCTCCCACACACGGACAAGTACCTCTTCACATGGAAACACATTTATGAAGCTGCTGGCCTCCAACTTGCTTCTCATCCTTCATTATGCGGGTTATTATTGTGGATGATAAACATTAAAAAAGTTTCGCAACAGTTAATGAATGCTCTTTAAAACACCCAAATAAAATGGCTGCAATAATGACATCATCATCATTTTATCGGCCATACAACTACTTTGGGGTTTTAAAATGTTGTAAAAAACAATGAATTTGCCTTTTCGACTGATGAAGTGTTCCTACTAAGATGCATAGTACACAGCTCCTATAAAAGAAATGTGTCTTTTAGAAGTGTATTTCACCACGGGCTACATGTATAGCAGAATACAGTAATACACACTTTATTCTTTAACAAAAAGCTGAATCTGGAAAGAAGGGATGATTAAAAAAAGAACGGTACAAAAATTGGCGAGGCCGAAAGAGAGAGGAGAAATATCGGTTTCCCATTTCATGAGAAAAATACAGTGGCACCTCGGTGGCAAGGTGAACGCTCACGAACCGCACCGCACGGCACTCCTGCACATAATGCGGTCCTCAGTGGCAGGCGGCAGAGAAAATGAAACGCTTTCCCCGTGTATAGGCCAGTGCTTAAATGTGATTCTTACCCCCAAAAAAAGGCCACTATTTTCTGCAGGGGAATGTGAGTATGAGTGATAGAGGATAAATAAAGAGGGTTTTAATGTGAAGGCAAGAGATGAAAGGATGATGAGTGTGGGAGGATGATTGGTATGTGGAGCCTTTCTTTGTTGTTGTTTTGTTGAAAGTGCAGGTATATTTACGAAGATTTTCCGCATGACGAGGTAATCGCCGTGTAGACTCAGCAAGTTCCCAACGCCGCATTGTTCCGAGTTGTCGCCTTTGGGGGTTTTATTTGGAAACAGTGTCGGTTCTTTCGTTTTTTTTTTTTTTTTTTGTTTCTAAGGGGGGAAACTTGGAAGCAAGGACACGATGCCTTCACACGGTTGCCTTGTCAAGATTGAAAGCGGAAAGTGTTGACATTTCTTTTCTTCCAAGGCCTGTCAGTAGACAATGAGAGCAGATGAAAGGAGGATGACAGATTCAGAAGCACGCTGTGTTTTTGCCCTCTTCAGTGGCACAATAGAAGCTTCAGTGAGGCAAAGATTGCTGTAATCACACCTTGTCCTGGTGAAGCTATACTAAGATGCTACGGAGGGGGGGAAAAAAAATAAAAATCTAATACGACTTTCCATTACCACACATGGACACAGGCGTTCAAAATGCAACCCGAAAGCCTCGGCTTTAAAACAAACCAAAAAAAAAGACTTTCACTTCCACAGTAATGATGGAGCAATACAAGTGCGTGCACATGCTCAGCTAGAGCTACAGAAAAGCGACTGACAACTTTGTGTTTGAGGTGGAATGTGCCGCGAATACCAACGCGCGCGCACACACGCGCGCGTGTGTGTGGATCCACTTTGTATGTCGTAATAAATCACAACACACACACACACACAGGCACGCACACACCCAACCTGTGCCACCATCACCATCAGGCCTTGAAAAGCTTCGAAAGGCTCATTAGGCAGGCAGGGCACTAACATTAATGTATGTCTGGGTGTCAAGGTATACCACACATGTGCGTGTTTGTGTGTGTGTGTGTGTGCCCTTTTCCTCGTTTGCGCCTGCGTGTTTGTGCATGAAAGTTTAATGCATGCAGATGTGCGCGTGCGTGTGTTGAGGAGAGGGTCAGGCCGGCAGGGCTGCACAGGCCCACTCCAGAGTATTTTAGGCGGCAGTAATTAAAGCGGTTTAATTGTTTTAATTGGTGTCATGAAGGCAGTGAGGGTCAGACCGCTGACACACACACACACACACACACACACACACAGACTCACCTACACACACACACACTTCGTTTGGCTGGGAGGTGTATTGACGACAACTGTGAGTGGAAATCACTGCGGCTCAAAGCCCTGTGGTTAAATATATATCCTTACATTTAGATTATTTACTCATCTGTATTTCATGAGTGTGATCACCAGTCACACAGGCAGATGCAATATATTGTGTTTAATTATGCGAAACACTCGGCGAGTGCGGTCTGATGCAACAGGTGGCTCATTCCTGGAGGTAGCAAAACAAACTCTTCGTCGCTCTTCTTCTTCTTCATCCCTGGCTTCTTTCCCCCCATTTTACTCTGAACGGCGCATTTTTTCGGATGTTCTGCTCCACGCAGCGTGAGGACGGCCGGCCTCAGCGAGAGGTCGGACGTGTGCTGCCCGTCTCCCGCAGCTCCTCGTCTCGCAGCTCACTCCGGCCGCTCCTTCCTATTTTCTCTCACTCCCTGAAATATTTCCACGACTCCACGATCGCAGAAAAGTGCCAAACCTCCTTCATCATTCTTTGATAACTTCATAATAAAAGTCAATCTTTCGCTTTTGATGGCAGTGTGTTAAGAAGATTTATGGAAATGTTATTTATTGCAATAAAGAAGCTTCTTCTTGAAGCCTTTCATGTTTTAGGCGAGTCAGTCTAACCAAGCTTATTAAATGACTAACGAGTTCTGCAGGTTTATTCTGAAATTGCTTTTTCTTTTAAAAGGTTTATAGAAAACACTTGAGTCTTGGCCATTGTATTGAAACACTGTGGCACTCACGCTCACTCTAAATAAAAAAGAAGAAGTGTGTCGTATTGACAGGTTCAAGCTGTTCTTTAATCTTGTGTTCAAGCTAATCATATGTTTATTTTTTTAATTTTTTTTTCCTGTTAGTGCCATTGTTGCTCTTTTTTTTTTTTTTTTTTGCAAAAGCCCAAAGCGCACACATGATGTACGTACCATTCATGTTCACATTTTATTCATGTATAAAAATAAAGGTACATATTGTCCAACTGGAGAAAATGTGTCTCTCAGAGAACAGTTTTTGTTCCATCACCACTTCTAGAAAGAGCGAATCCACCGAGGGAGTTACAGGAAAAAGAAATGCTACAAGCATATTTCCATAATTCATAGCTCACTGACCCATGCCCATGTCAGCAAACATTGTTCCATTATCCTCCTTTTTCTCTCCCTATTCAAACTCCAGTTTCTTATTCGGGAACTCCACTGAATTAATATCTGTCCAAATGATGTACATAGAGATTTTTTGTTGTTGTTGTTGCCTATTGTAAGCGGATTTTTCTCCAATATATAAATGCAACCGATCATAAAATGAAGGGGACTGGAGCAAATATACCGTGTACAGGATGTAGGACAAATATCAAAACACTCCAATCCATGTGAAATGTGCAGATTTAGGTGAACTCTGAGTTATTGGCAATTATTACAGCATTAATGGGAGCAACTGGGTCATTAACAAAACTGCCAGCGTCAACTCAGTGTGAATGAAAATGAGGCTATTGGTGACCTGATTACATCACGGGTACTCAGCTCAACTGTTAATCACTCCATGCCAATAACCTGACGTCTTCTGTTTCCCACCGTGGCCCCCCCTCTCCAATAGGCCACACCGCTCACTCATCGATCCCCCGTCCAAGGACGGGGAGAGGTCGTGTTTTCGATAATTACAAACAGCGGATCATTATGCTGTGAATAGCGTCAGCATCGTGCGTGCATGTTTGAGCCATCACAAAAGCATCAGAATCACAGGTTGGGAATACAGCATTACGCCAGCAGCAGCTGGTCTCAAAGCGAACGTCTTGTTTTTTGTTTTTTTTCTCACTTTAAAAATTCAGGGATCTTCATATCTCAGCACGTTTTTTTCTGCACATTGTTAAGAATTTCAGGCAAAAAGGCTTTGCAGCCTCTGTAGGTGATTTATAAGAGAAAGGTTGTTTTTGAATGAATTGGATTACCTACAAGCACCTAATAAAGTGGTCGCTTAGGGGACATAAGCATTGCAAACACACACACTCGGCGGCACACAAGAACGCACACTGACAGAGCCACAAGGCACAGCATAAAGCTCCGCTGGAACATCGCCCCCTTTTTTCCGGTTATTTTAAGCCGTTACATCTGAGAGGCAGTGTAGTCAGAGAGATCCTCCTCTGGCCTTACACGGTGTTTTCTCTCAGCACACGGCGATCCGAGGTGACAAAGATCAGCGGCCATACCACGCACAGCAAGAGGCGGCGCGGCTCCAGTCTGACGCGGGGCGCAGGCGGAGGACCTGAGACTCGGTGAACTGGTGAAAGACTTGAAGGCAGAAGTCGTTTAGGGTTTGAGTTTTTAAGTGGGTTTTGGACAATTTAGATATTTTAATGGCTGGTTTTTGTTTATTTATTTCCTTTTTTATCTTTATTTACTTCAATAAAACTGCAAATATTTCGGCATGCTTTCCTACAGTCTATTCCTAGCGTCCGTTTTTTGGACACTGCTTTTGCCTGGTATTCTAAATAAAGTACTTTCATTTCAGTCAGACTAGTTGTTTTTGACTCACCCTGCATTTGGGTCTTTTTAGGTCATTTTTTGCTGAGCACTGATACACTTTAAATAGAATGTACTCCAGTGTCAGAGTGGGGAGTTCAGACTCCATGTTTACATTTAAATTTTCTGGCAGCTTCACCGTGACATGACTGGATGAGTGCTGAACCTCCGGCAGTGCCCGCTGGAGGAGTGTGTGCTGTCTGTTTCGGGGACTCTTTATACCCAGGTAACAGTCTGTGGATGCACTTGGTGGAAGCTTTGCCAATAACCACAGATGCTTCTACAGAGTGAAGAAAAAAAGAACTGCTTTAAGGATTTGGAAATAAAAATAAAATCTCAGAAGATGGACGCACCAAATTACAACATTTGATTGAAGAAAGAGAAATAAAAAAAATATTATCATAATAATTAAGAAATGAGTAGGGGGCTAATTACTAACTGCTTCCTCCCTGTGTCATTACGGAATAATGAAAATATCACTCGAAACACTATTACAGAATTATTAAATTTTAATTAGACAGCCCAGAGCTGTTATACTCCACTCCTTTATCACTTTTTACAAGTAACGACACTTGTTTTATTCTGTTAATATTTAATGACTGAAGACATTTTTAGTTGAACCATGGAGCTTTTCAGATTCCAATAAAGGAGCAACAGTTTATGTGATGGAAGACAGAACTAAACTACGAGAAATGGGGTAAAGCCAAAATGAGACAAAAAGTCAATAGAATATTAAAAGAGGAGACGGTATACGGTAAAAAGTAAAAAGAAACAGTAGGAGTGAATCCAAATAAGACAGGAGCTGTAAAAGAAGGATAAAGAGAACACAATGATGGCTTCCAGCAGGGACACTCGGGACCGTAGACGTCCCATGGTGAAGTACATTGCATGCTAATACTGTGGAAAATAAAATACTTTTGATTGAAAGGGGGGTGGCGTCGGTTCCCCGCTGTTTTCTCTGCTGCTATTTAATGGGTTTAAAATCTCCAGAGAAAAAAAAAAAAAAAAAAAAAAGATTCTCTCCAAAACTGTGTCTGACGCTATTCTACCCACAAATATGACCCATTTGACTCCCATTGAGTCAACCTTTACAGATTTTACTTTGGCGTTAGTGTGGCTGTTGTGGGGAGGTGAAAGATTGGGATTAGGTTCAGTCAGACGTGGGACAATAATCCCTTTACAATCAGTAGCATGTGCAGTCAGGGATAACTGAAGGTCTGATTGGAATAACACAGGTTTCCACACATTGCTTATGTGAGCGGTCCTGGAGCTGAAAAAAACAAATAAGCTCAAATATCCTCCCTCTGAATAACCCGAGGGGCTGCACCTGTAATATGAGCACTAACAATATATTATTACATGCAAAGAATCATACAACACACACACACACACACACACACACACACACATGACAGTGAGCTGTTTCTCTAGTTTCCTTTAGGTGTGTGATTGTGACTGTGTGTGTGAATGTGATGAACGCTGTGTGCGCGCCACGTTGTGTGAGTCTGTCCATTCGGCACTAATGAAGAAGTGAGAGGAGGAAGCAGGGTCAGACCACTTTTCACTTTTTTTCTCTCTCTCTCTGGAAGACACACAGAGATACGTGCTCGCCCTCACAGAGCACATGGTGAAAGGAGAGTAATTGGTCCGGTTCTACTGAAGACTCCGTATCTTCACTGTGAACATTGACTCAGCTGAGAAGACACTCCTGACTGATTCACTTACATAATATTGACTCGAGTTTTGAGATTGGATTTTAAAGCTGCACCAATCAGTATTTCTATACATCTACATTGGATTTTATGAGTAATGCTAAAAGGATTGCTCGTTTTCTTTCTCCACGCTGCCTGCGGTCGTCCTACAGCTCTGTTGAGAGTTATCACATCTTCCAGCTCACAGTTTTGGATTTGCGGCCTGTCACGCCACGGTTTTGATTAACTCTTGCCTAAAGTTTAATTTGCTCCGAATCCAGCGGAACGTGATCCGGGACCTCCCTCACTGGAGCTGGCGCCTCTTTGATTGGACCCGGCATCTCATTTGTAGCAATCAAAATCAAATGAATGTTTCCTGCTTTCTGTTTTGTCATTATTTTGCTTTCCCCTGAAATTGGCTCATAAATCTGCTGTTTGACAACCTTGTTTGTTTTCAAAAGACACTGAGAGTCATTAATCCCTCCCAGCCGTGAGAACGGAAACGGAAAATTATCGGAAAAAGATGCATGTGACTGTTTCAGAACCATGGACAGCTCTGTTTGTTGCGCGTCGGTGTCGTGCTGTCATTTAACAGGGCAGAGAAAAAAAAATCAATGGGCAGACCGAACTCATCTCATAAGCCGTCCTCAAAATACACAGGGGGAGGGTTAATGTCTTGGAGAAACTTCTTTTTTATAGGATCAATGTCCAGATATGAAGTCCGGAAACATGAACCGTTAACATTCATTAAGGATCATGTTCTGTATGCCTCAGCCTCTCTAACCACTGTTCTTTTGATTGAAACAAACGCCTTCTCAAAGAGCGCCCTGAACCCTCGTTCACCGCGACCCCGGCAAACACGCCGCGTAGTATAAGGACATTAACTTTTCATCGGCCATCAGGCTAATTGGCCGGTTGATGTGACAGTGTTCAAAGTGGGAGCGTGAGGCTGATTCACATTCCCTCTCTGTCTCTAGAGCACTCTCTCTCACACACACACACACACACACAGGCAGGCACACACACACACAGACACAGACTCACACCTCTTCCCCGTGACAGCTAAATTGGGATTAACGAGCTTTTAGGGAAAAGCTTCGGCAGCTCCCTTTCCCCTTGTTTTTTTTTTTCTTGCACTGACACCACCCTGACTGTCTGGCACCCTCGCAATAAGACTGTCTGACTGGCCGGCATCCAATAGAAAGGTTTCCTTAATTTTTAATAGTATATATATTAGAAAAATAAAACACTGGCCGCCTACCTGCTTGGTGGGTTTCTTCCTGGCACCACAGTGGTCAACACGCGGAGCAGTGACATCACATTGGACTTGGAGTAATATTTATATATACTTTTGAACACACCCACACACAATGTACATACATAAATAGGACAGAACCAAAGGAACAAAAGTTAATGAGCAGTAATATTAATGGGACAGAACATGGCAGATGGCGGGGCTCGGATTTGGCAAAGTGAGACTAAGTTGTACTCAGCGTGACGTGGCCGTGCCAGTTTCACACCATGCCATATTTCACGGTGAACTGAAGCTACACAGCGTGTGCAAACATGGTGGGAAATATTGGTCTTTAGTACTTTAGAGCGAATCCTCACGAATGCAGCGCAAAAAAAAAGCAAATAAGTTTGTTATTGTTGATTGTCTTTTTGAGCGAGGCTATTCTCCTGAGCAAAGGCCCGCAGTAAAATGGAACGCATTTCATTCCGTTTCATCATCACTCACAAAATCTTTGCTTGTTATCACAAAGCGTTACTGAAGCACAGGTACCGTAGAGTCTGCTTTTTTTTTAAGCGCACCAACCGACTCGGGTGCAGAAGAACGGATCAGATCTAAAAGCTTCCCAGGGCCTCTGTGTTACGATTATCTCTCCCAGTTCAAATCGGATGAAATTCTCCCCGTCCAGCGATGCCTCATGAGTGATGTCCACATCTCCTAGTCTGAACTGGTCCTAATTACCAGACAAGTGCTCGTTTGGAAGCTGGATGATAATGGTTGCAGTTCAATAAGTGTGTCATGCACTGAGTCGTTCTGGTTCCAAATCAGGTCCTTGGAGCAGCTGAAACAGAAGCTGCAGCAAAGTAAAAAAAAAGGACGTAACATAATACAGTACAATAGGAGGCTCCCTGTACCTGGGCATGATGGGATGTGCGTGGTCAAAAACCACCTTCTGCTGTGTGTATCTTTGTGCTCATTGTGTGCGTGTGTGTGTGTGTGTCCAAAAAAGGTTTTCATTCACCATCTTGCATAAAAAGACACCAGGCCAAAGATCAGACACAGGATGTGTCACATTGCTGTCAAAGTTTTCAATTGCAGGTGATCAAGGGAAAAACTTGCAGGTCGAAAGGTCATGCGTGCACCGCCGTTCCCATATTGTTCTTCGACAGCAGAGCTTCCTCTCCGCGGCGTTTGATCTGCTAACAGATGTTGCGCCGAAAGACGAACGTAAAGCCCGTGCTAGTCAGAAGCCGCACACGGACTTTTAAACGCTCCGTCCACAGCTGACATTGACTTCTAATTGTTCTCAGATTGGTTCCGATTGTGCTGCACAAACTCCTGCTCACGTGCACGACGACAGGTGTGCGCAGATTTGCAGTGTTGCGTTTGAGTGGGAAGAGTGCCCACAAATTCTGAAATAAACCAAATATAAACTGAAGATAATATTTAATAATATGTCAAACTTCTTAGCTCATTAGGCCCGTTATCACGATAACAGCATTATAATATATGTGTAATATTGCTTTTCATGTGTGACTTCAAATCATAACCCAAAGAAGCAGAAAAGCTTGAAATGCAAATCACACAGTAATTGGAGATTAGCACTTCAGCAAGTTTTCGCACAGTAAGTGTGAATTATAGCTGCGAATGAAGCGCTATAAAAAGTGCATCAAGGACGTGCAGAGGAAATCATTTTTTGAATGAGGTGATTCATTTGTGTTAAGAGAAGGTTAAGGCTGGTTTGCCAACGGGATGAGCAGCATGTGTGTGTGTGTGTGCGTGCGGGCGTGCGTGCGTGCGTGCGTGGAGCTTTTCTTTCAATCATGGCCAGCTAGATAAATCACAGTTTCTCCCATCTGTTGGCCAGGCCCAGAAAAATAGAAGACAAAAAAAGTGAAGATAAATGGGGAAGCCCATACAAACATGAAGGGGATACTTGGAGAAGAAACAGATTCAAAGAGTGAGAGTGAAAAGAAAAATTCATAAAAATACACTTTTACTGTCTAATGATACATTTTGCCTAAGAACCAAACTTTTCCCACAAGGTATTGTTTCACTTTCCGAACCTCTTTTTTTTCTTTTTTGTCTTTTTGTGAGAACCCAGCTCATTGTGGGGACAAGTAAACAGCCGAAAGGTCAGAATTCATTGGTGGAGAAAAATGGCATGCAAAAACCGAATTGCTCATAAAGCGCCTTTTCCATGTTCTTCAAAGCTCCGCACAAATAATGAGATGATAACAGAGTGCCTGCGTGACGCCTGCTGTTCCACGGACGCCTTTAAAGTCTTTACACCAGGAAAAATACTCCCAATGTTTAGGCGTGTTTCCAATATGTTAATAGTCACCTAATAGTCTATTGTTTGCTTGTCGAAATAGACGGAGCTGTCGTTGTGCACTTCTTTAACGTGAGTGAGCAAACGCGCGCGCGCCCGTGAGTGCACACACACACACACACACACACATACTCACACACACACACACACACACACACACATTTTAAATGTACACACAGCAGGGCACTGGGGCACTGGCAAAATAACCCACGCGCACACGCACCATATGATCTTGTGTGGTCCCCGGTGTTTGAACCTAGCAATCAGTGGCAGTCAGTATGTAGCCCACAGATTAAGAGACCTACAGGACAGGCGCGCACACGCACCCCCACGCGCGCGCGCGCGCACACACACACACACACACACACACACACACACACACTTCACTGTCAAGGCAACCTTGCCCTACAGACATTTCTATGATACTTCACTGCAACAGCAAATCTGTTGTGTGGGAAATGTAATTGGTGTGTGGCAGGCAGACACGGCGCATGAGTCCAGAGTCCCATCTGGGTGCAGGTTTGTCCATCTGCATACAGAGAGACCCTTCACCACCAGTCACCTTCATCCACAGACTGAGTCTCCATTTAACCCAGCCTGGCTGAGTGTGGACAATAAATTGTGCATAATTGTCTTCAGTGACTGTAATTTAACCATCATTATTTGATTGTGTGATCGTAACTAACATTTTTTTGTTCCTGTAACAGTGCATATTTTTTTGTCTAAAACAAATACACTGTCTTTTTACCACCTTAACTAATATCCTCCGTATCAAATGTATTTGCCACCCGCCAAATATGTAAATTAGCAACATCTCCTCGTTACGTGGCCATAAAAATGTAATCCAGTTGCAATTAGCCTTGGAACAAGACAAATTTGCTGTTGCAGTTTGCTTGTTTAAAAAACCTGATTTCTAGGAGACAGGAGCTGGCCAAGGACCACCACAGTCATTATGGTGTAGCATCTGTTTGTCAATAAGCCACCTCCTCTCCACTGTGTGTGTGTGTATGTGTGCGTGTGTGTCATCATATTCACTGTGTTTCTTCCATTCACCACAATACGAACATACAGTAGGAATAAATAGGAGCTGCCATAAAAAAAACAATCTCCTGTCCTTTGCCAGAGCTGAAAATAAAAATAAATTAATAGCAAAACTTTAATTAATTTCCAAATCTGTTATTTCTCTCAGATAAAAATGCTGATTGGAAAGTGACCATTTTCGTTCTCTGTAATTGGGATGCTGTGGTTCATTAACATAACTAAACATTAACATTTTCTGAGTAAGATGGCGAAACAGTAACAGTAAACCCTTGTGTGAAAACGAAAACTATGTTAGAAGGAAATGTTATCATTGGAGAAATGTATCCTATCCTATCCTTTGCCCTAAATCATGTGGTTTGAGACTAATGGCTGGCACAAATCCTTCCCAAATCCCTCACATTTGCATATTACCAATTCCACCGAACATTCCTCTCAAAAGGACTCAAACACCCTGAAAATTCCCCCCACCTAAGATTAACATGTGCCTGAGGATACAGAGCCAGACGCAGGCAGTGGACGGTCACTGAAACGGCTCAGAGGAAGCCATGAGCCTTGCGTGACCCCGAACCACGTCAAAAATAAACGAATTAAAAGAACGTGATGAAATTAGAGTGAGGTCTGTAAGTGTCATACGATACAAAGATTGGATTAGAGTTTGTTTCGTAATTAATTTCAACCCGGTCAACGGACACAACAGTGGCCTCCGTCTCCGCAAACCAGCAGACACAGAGGAACATGATTAGGTTATCATGCAAATTGGACATTTCCTCGGGTTTTATCTGTTTCTGCTCCCGCAGAACCAGATCCGGCACCTCAGTCCCTGCTGGATCCTACTATGTTCCGTCGGTCACATCGTATAGTGTGTAGGACATGAACGGCTGGTTTATCAATAGGTTTAACACATTCCAATACACATAGTCATATAACAACTTATTATATTTCATATAATTATTATAAGTCACGTTGCTTAGTACAGCTTATAAACACAGACTATATAATAGGGATATGTGGTGATAATCAGGCCAACTTTAGGTAATCAAGTGACTTACATTTATTATTATTATTATTATTATTATTATTATTATTATTATTATTATTAGTAGTAGTAGTAGTAGTAAGTGTGTAGGACATGAACGGCTGGTTTATCAATAGGTTTAACACATTCCAATACACATAGTCATATAACCACTTATTATTATTATTATTATTATTATTATTATTATTATTATTATTATTATTATTATTATTATTATTATTATTATTATTATTATTATATTAACCAAGCAGTTGCAAACAACTAAATTGGCTTCTTCCAAATGTGTCCATTTGGCCTACCTGTGCTCACGTTGCAATATTTGTCATTTGATTAATACTAACGATGCCACCCTGCCACAGCATTGAAACAAGAGGGTGTGAATTACAACGCTATAGCGCGCCACAAAGAGTTATTGTTTTTCGAGACACAATGCGCTTCTCCCTGTGCTGTAATTCTTTGGCTCAAGCGTGTCCTCGGTGTTAATATGTGAGAATCCTCTGCGATGAGCCGTATCGCCGCCACGGTAATCCTTCCTTTTGGCAGCTCCGGGCCACACGCTGTCGGCCATATGTCCGAGCAGGGGCCGCGTCCGAGGCCTTATGCCGAGGCGATAGACTCGGCCCAATTAACACCGACCAGATTCTGATGGGAGGAGAAGCCGCGAGGCCACACATCGGCACGCCGCGGAATAGTCTGGCGCTCGTTTGCCATTCCGCTTTTAAAAGTTTTTTCTCATGTCTGCCAGTTTCCCTCGTTTACTTGAAAAAAAGAATTCGGCTCCATTCTGCCACTTCGCCCCTCATTCTCACTGACCGTTCCGTTTCTCTCACCCTCGTTTGCCTCATTTTTCTTGTCCTATTTCTCCACTGCTTCCTTGTCCTCATTCTTTTCCGCCGCACCTCTTTCTTTTTATGTGCTCTTCACAGCATGTGCTCCGATAAATATTTGACCCCTTCAAATCACTGCTGTCTCCGGCCGGCCCTCTGTTCTCTGCACTGCATCATATTTTCTTATTCTGTCGCTTTCTTCCTCTATCTTTCAATTCATGTCTTCATGTTTGTCACTCTCTGCAAAGGCGAGATTACAGTGGTAGATTTGAGGGGGAGGCTTGAAAAGTGAAAACTTTGCAGAGCTTTGATGGTGTGGACAAAAAAGATGCACATGCGCACACGCACACACGCACGCGCTCGCGCGCAGAGACACAAAATGGAATGACTGACACCACCTAATGTTGTGTAGCAACGTTAAGTGAGGGAATATTGTCTGCATCAGCCTCCATGTCAAAGTCCTGGTACATGCAATTATAGCCCGTGAATAAATTTGAATATATTTGGATCCTCGTCACCTGTATTCATTTGCTAACTGATGGATGCCCTTTGGGTTGATTGCAGTCTTTAGTTTTACATTTAATCTTCTTCCTGTTTTTAAATATATATTCTAGGCTGTGACAGTGAGCTTTGTTTCTCCTTTCCTTTTTTTCTCACATTTATCTCACCACTGACAAATGACACAATGAACAAGAAAACTCATCTACAGTTTGATTTGTGTCATACGTGAAGTCATTTTAAGAAAATCCGACAACGGCCACATTCGTTATAATACTTGGTTGATCCTAAATATTAGGAGTAAATAAAAAAATTGCGGTAATGACAGGCAACATTTATTTTGTGCAATGCCTGGTAAATGTCACCTGATGCGCTTGTAGCTAAACCATGTCAATGGCTGGCAAGTGCCGTAGAAACGGTCTCCATATTACACGTCACTTAGCGGAGCCTTTTTTTAGCTGTTGCCCGGAGCGGAGCGCTCATCACTCACTGAGACTAATGAGCTGTCTTTGCTGATGCAATTTAACTCACTTTGTGCCAGGCCATATGAAAAATTCAACCATTGTCGTGAAAAATGGTTGCGTTTACGTCGTATAATTATGTGCATATCTTTGCCGGTCAGACACTGTCGATATGCTCTGCGTCTTTCATCGACAAATGTTGGTGACTTGAGAGGAGATTTATACAGTATATATATATATATATACAGTATATAGTTGAAAGATATGTTCATTCCCAACATGTACAGAATGTATTGATCACTATAGAACCCAGGGTCTATTATCATATTAGTCCCGTGCTCTACCTTGCACATACATTTTTTTGCTGGAGAACGTTTACTAACTGCTGTGTGTCTTCTTAGAAAATAGGACATGCAACCAAGGAGCAAAAAAAGGCAAAGGGCTGGCGAGGGAGCGGCAGAACCCCGGTGACCTTAATCACAGCGCCGGCCTGTTGTGTCGTGGTACTGCTCTTATCTTTTATTTTTTATTTTTGCTCTGTCAGACTAGTTTATTATGCGGAGTCGCAGTCGTAGTCTCAGCTCAGTCAGCTATTCAGCATCCCCATTGTGACATATCCATGAATATTTACGGCTCTCACAACAAGTTCAACAAAGAGGGGCTGATTTTCGTTCGGCGGTTGGACCTGTCGGCTTTGTTACCGCGTGGAGTGCGAGCGCTGAAAGAGTGAATCTCATCCTGGCAGAGGCTAATGACTGAAGGAACAGGGTAGGACTCAGTGTGCCTTCGTGCTCGTGCCAGCTCATCCTTTTGCATTACAAATACCACTTTCAAAATAATAGCAAAATAACTAGTCATAGTCCCTGTTATACAAAACATACATTGTTAGGGTTAAGATTACAAAAACGGGTGTTATATATATATATATATGGAACATGTCGGAAGATCTTTATATGCTGTTTTGTCAAATATGTTCTAATTGTGTATAACTGACAAGGCCTTAATTGGAAACCAAGGCAGGTGTGCTGCTGTTCGCAACGATAAGTGATCCCATGTCATCCCGAGGCAGCTCCTACTTCCTTTCAGCCGCCGCAGGAATGTCTGGAAAGCGCCTTTTGTTTTTCTGTCCAGCCTTGTTGCCATTCCGCTCATGATAATGTGGTATTTCCAAACACAAAAGACATTTCGCGAGAGCCAACCCACAACCTGCCAAGCATCATGGGATTTATTCTGATGCCTGACATTCTGAGGGTCACTCAACCCGTCTCTTGCTTCCCTTTATACTTTGCATTTCTTTTGTCGAAGGTGCGGACATTTTATTTTAGATCCCCTCTTTATATACGTGTGGTTTCGTTATCAGTTTTCCGACACATGGTTCACTCTGGCTGTCCAAAATCTCCTTTCCTGTGCCAGTCTTTCTCTGCCGCCATCCCATAATAGCTATCCAAAGACTAAGGCAAGGATTCAGCCACCTGTTTGATAAATAAGGGACCTGACATTCGGGAAAGCTTATAAAAGGTTAAATGAAGCTGTAAGCACATGTCATATCTATTGAAAATGACACGTGGGCCTTTTTTTGCCTGACCTCAACAGCATATTCACATCTGATGTCCACATAATGTGGCTAAGAATAAACATTAGCATCCGGCACCCTAGCATGTGCCAAATTCATTTCTTTGTCTGAGCTTCAGCCAGCCTTTTTTTTTTTTTTTTTTGCAGATTTGAATTATGATGCACTTTACAGAAGTGTTTGCTTTTCTCAGTCACGTTCCCTGAGCGTTTAATTAGAATTTATGAAATAATGATAGAATTGGCAGAGGGTTTGTTGGTTTCTGATGAATAATAAAGTACGGCTCAGGTGGAGGGGTAGATGCAGGCAAAAAAATACTGATTCACTGGTTTAATTTGTCCACGACATCAAACTGCGGGTAAGAGAAAAAACTCTGCCCCTCGATCGTGTGCGCAAGCGGCTTTCTCGGGCTCAAAGAGACCTTTGATTGCCATAAAAATGGAGGTCATGTGACGTAACCGAGCTACAAACGGATCAGCTCTCTGGATGAGGTTTCATGAGAGCAGCAGCGAAGGGACAGAAAACTAAGATGAGCTCAAATGTTTAAATTAGTAATTACATCTCCAAATATTCAGACATGAAACAGCAAACTATGCCGCTGCATACGACAATTACAAAGAGGATTCGAATAGGCATTCCCCTCGTTTCCCACAGTGGTTATGTTTATGCAAACAATACGATCTGGTAAGTGTAGGTAAAAAATCACACCTTTTTTAAAAAGTTATTAAATGTTGTTAGGGAAAAAGAGAACTTAGATAAAAAAATAAAAAAAAATCCCTCCGTTTGCCAGTTTATTACAGCAAGTTAAAAATAGTTACCTTTTCATTCAGGCATAAGAAAGTCTCCATCCTATTAGCCATCTTTTTAAATGAGTCACCTTGGAGGTGAATCGATGGCGACAAAACAAACACACACACATACACACACACACGCACAAAGATTGCACAAACACATACACGTAGAGGGAGTGAATAAACGGCTTGGAAAGTGATCTAAGGGACTTTGACTGTGAAGGAATTATTAATCACACTAAGCCCATTACTGTTAAATTATTCATGGTGTGAAATTATTTCCCTATCGCCAGAAGAGGCCGTATGTGTCAAGTGGCTCAAATTAACTGCAGAACATGACTGCGCTTTTTCTTCCCGTTTTCACTAAAGGTGGTGAAAAAAAGGGGAAAAAAATCATGTGGCCTTGCAATTAACTTGTAATCCCTTCTGGATGACGGCCTTCTCAAGTGTGCGCTGGCACACGGTTGGTGCTAGTGGATAAATGTAAATGAGTCTTTCCGCATATAAACCAGGAATGTTAAAAAAAAAAATCGCATTAAAACATTTTCCAATCTCATTTTCCAGTTTGTTTGTGAGCGGCTCGGCTTTATTGTCACCAATAATAAGTATTGCACGAGCACTCGGAGGCTTACAAAAGCTAAACTGGAATGGACTCATGTCTGTTTACTTCACTTTTCTCCAAAAAGGACAGAAAACGGAATCGATTCCCACCCCTTTAGAGTTTAAAATGAACACTGCTGTCAATCATGAGTTGATACTAAGGGAGCATAACCAGCTTCACCTCTCAACTGACAATTATTCTACAACACTGAGCTAACCCTCCCCTTCATCTCTCAAATCAGGTCTAATTTAATGCACAATTGAATCTAATGTTAAGCTCAGTTTGACCTGTGGACTCATAATTCAACTTGGATCCACAATGTAACAGGCGGTGAACTACTGCCTCTCTAATTTCGGTAACGTTTGACTTAACATAATAATAGCAGCCATAGGATATTTTAGCGTAGTAAAGTGTGTGGAGAGGATATGTGTGCACTGAGAAATGAATGTGGTCTCAGTCTGAGTGGAAGTGTTCGACGCCGACTTTACATATTTTGCACCAATGAAGCGATCGGCCAACCCAGGATGCGGCTAGTGGACACGCCTTCTTTCGATCATGCACGGAATATATGGAAAGACAAAATGTCATCACCCAATAGCACCACAAGGGCGAAAGCCACGTGGAAGAATGTGCAATCAATTTCCTACATATGTGTCAAAAATACATGCGGAGGGCCAATCAGTCTTTTATTTGTCCACGTACGGGCGCTGCCTGTAAATACCACTTCGGATTTGGCAAAGGACTCCCCACCTACGGTCAGAATGCTGCGCGTGACAACGGTGTCATCCAAAAGCCTCACAATAGCACTTCCTCTCTGGCTGTTATGCGCACTCACCTAAAGTTCTCTTATTTTGCACTGGAGAGATATTTGCATCCACTTCAACATCACTTTTAAGTCCCCTTGTTATCCTCGCTCTCTCCGGCATACACCAACTCATAAACAAAAGCGCTGGAGTAATTCAATTGTTTTTATACACTGAATTTTCTCCCTTTCATGACATCTACGATCTTCCACCTTTCTCCTTGTCAGAACAATGACCCCTTAAACAAACTGTCGTTATTTTGTTTCCTCTCTCCGGAGTCTCTCCTCCTCTATAGCCACAAGGTCACCGTGGAGGCCCTGAACAAACGCCGCGTCCACATGCACGTGGTAGACAGAAGGCAGCACTCCCGGACCATGTTCATCGTTCAGTGAGTGAGGATGATTAAATCTGACACCGCCGACTTTGGGCCGAATCGTCTCGCGCGCCAGTCTGGGCGTGGTGCGTCACTGAGATCCTACGCGGTCCAGATCGCTGAACACAAGTAATGAAGCAGCTGCCTTTAGGTGTTCGCGGACCTCTCGGCCATTACGCTTAGCAGCTGCAAACCAACAGGGAAATCTATTTGAAGGAAGGAAAGACTTGTGGTTTTCCTCTCGGAGCGTTTAGCGTGAAGGTGCCCTTCGACTCGAAACTTAGATCTCCCACCCCAGCTCCACTCACAGGAGCAATAAAAAAAGGACTTCAAGATTGAACTTTTCTGATGCGATTCAAATCCGAAAATACAAATTCCAAACGTTCAAATCACCCATCCCATGTGTAATGTCTGTGTAGAATATAACCTCCTCAATAAAATAAAAGAAATATTTGCATGACCAGTGGCAGCTAAAAGAATATATTTATTAAAAAAAATAAAAATAAAATAAAACAGTTGACAAAGTCAGCCAGCTTGAAAAAAAACATGGGGGGGTGGAAACAATGTCACTGTGTCTCGTGGAGTTGTCCCGAATCAAAACACGCAAAATAAAAACAGTGTAACCCATGAGCCGAGCACTTGCGAGTTCAGCCAAACCTACAAACCTGTGCCGTCACTGTGTGGCCAGGTCCAACAGTCCTGTCAGGAGCCCTGCTGCTGAAGCCAGGGAAAAAAAAAAAAATCAGCGCTTTGTCACTGAATTAGCATTAAAATGCAAAGGACATCATTTCTCTTCCGAGGCCTCGCGTGTATGCGACAGTGAAACCGGCGGCTCCGCGGTCAAGTCCCCAGGCCTGTAAGAGCGGACCGTCACAGGGACCACGGTGATGGATGAAGAAGGTGGCGGTGGAGGTCGGAGAATAGAGAGGGTCAACTAGACTGCGATCACTGGGGTGTGTATACGATTACAGCCACACTCATCACTCAGCAGGCCTTTTTCACAGCAGGTGTGGGAAAGAGATGCACGTGTTTCTGATTTCAACGATGGCTCCATTGTCTATGGAGGGAACAAATAGAAAAATATGTGTTCAAAATCAGGTTATGTTTAAAGGAAAAGCTGTTTGTTGTATATTACTGAAAGGGCGATGATTTGGGGCTACGCTGCATGGTTTTTCCATTTTGACAATTTTCCATATTACTGCGCCAGACCGGGTTCACATGTTGCATTTGTGTTGTGCTTGTATCAGGCATGAAGTGCTAGAAAGAGATAAACATTAGTGCGCCTGTGCCCACTAAGTGATGGGTGCCATTGTGTGGCAATTGTAAAACCATATTTGGCCCAGTTTTATTTTATTTTTTTTTTAATTGTCAAATTACCCATCCTGATGGCAAATATCTCAAATCCTATGGATTTCACAGCCCCACTATTGGGTGTGTATGTTAAACACGTTCGAATTTAGGCACTTACACTAGTTAAATAAGGGGCAATGTGGTTGTTTTAGTACTTTTCAGCAAAATTGCGCGGTGGTAACAGTCTGAAAATGGGGTTGGTTAAAAAAAAAAGAGATATATTTTTTTCTGTGCCATTTTTGAAGCAATGGTGGCATTCAAATTGCGGCGGTGCCTCGTTACCGCCGAAGAGATGCAGAGCGAAGAAATCGGTGACCGTGGACTGACCATCTGACGCTGCAGTGAAACCCTCGGTGGGAGGTCTGGCCAGGCCTCCCGTCTAATCTACGTGTGTTTTTTACGGGTTTGGTGGCTTTCATCTTTTTACAGATAGGCTCACTTAACCAGATCCTGTCATTTGTTCCCATGTGAACCGAGGCGCTTTCCAGCCGGCGACCACACCACACACAGACATGCTCAGACACACACACACACACAGAGGCGAAAAAAAGGAGCCGCGACCACACCGCACACAGATCTCCCAGAGAACGGGAGACCGACACACACATTTAGAGCGGCTTGAACTCCAGACGCAGTCGGGACGACGGGCAACACACACACACACACACACACACACACACATGCAGAAAAGCACTTGATCAAAACATCCACATCAAGATATATTTTTATGCCGCTGCCTGGGGATTACAGAAACACACATCCATGCGGGGTCAGTCGCATAAGATAAAACGCACATGCTGCTTGGGAGTTTCAGGGATCAGACTCCCAAAAAAAAAAAAAAGCGAAAGTGTATATTTCATTTAAACCAGGCCAAGAGACAGTTAAGGAAGGATATACTTTACATAGAGCTCATTATTTTCTATTTTTTTTTAAATATACACAAGAAGTCTATGAACTAGAGACATGTTGCCCTTCTCTCCTTTCGGCTCCCTGCCCAAAAACTCACTTTACAACAGGAAACAACAACCACCAAGTAAGTAGCCTGCAAAATGGCAAAAAGAAAAAAAAAAAAGTGTTGACTGGAATCACAGTCGACCTTACAAGGGTGGCATTTCCTCTGCCATTTTAATGACAGTGATTGCCTCCATGTGCCGACGTCCCACCAAAACAAGTCCCACTATTCCACTATGGCTGCATCCTGGGCGCGGAACCACCGTCGAGGATTGCGAAAAATGTTGGGTCACGAGGGCAGTTGAACTGGAAGTTGTACACATCTTCACAAGAGGCATCTTTCATGCTGAACGCACAACAAACATTCATGGGCCTGAGACTCCAAATCCCCTGTACCGAAACACGAGGAGAATTTAAGAAGTGAAAAGTGCATTCCGCGCCTGAAACATACTCAGTCAACTGAAGTTACAAATTTGGCCTTGAGGACATTTTAATCCTCACAGAAGTCCAGTTTCATTTGAATCATAACAGAAATGGGACGATAGTCTTATCTTAAGCTGGGAAATGGCCGTGAACAATGCAGGCTTTCATTTGCCAGCTCCAAAATGGATTTGCCGTCTGTATCCACTCGGCATTTGTCTTGGTGGAGGAATCATTTTTGAGCACATTTTTAGTTACTAATAGAACAAAAAAAAAGGAGCTCAGGTCTGTTTGCACAGACATTAAATATGAATCACTTGCTGACCTTCTTTTTTAAATACAACGGTGACCATCATAGCAAATAATAAAAATCCCATCCTTTCATAACTGTTACAGATGTGTCAACCAGTGCAATTGCCTCTGGTCGTCATTCTAACCAAAGCGTTGAAGGATGTTTTATCTTAAATCAACTATTTCACATTAAATATATTAAACTTGTAATTATTAACAGTCTCTACCGCAGGCATTTCAGATTGAAGCCATTAAACTTTAATGGACACATTGTCTGGATTAAAATCAGAATTTTGATTTTAAAAGTTGTGGCCGTAATGGATCCAAAACCACCAATAAAAAAAAAACAACAAAAGAAGAGGAAGAAAAGAAGAAAAAGAAGGGCTAGGTTCGACCTTGACATTTTATTTTATTATGTATCAAGACGGATGAAACCAATCAGGTTGTCAAACTTTCAGAAGTGTCTCAGAGACATAAAGGCCTGGATGACCTGTGATTTCTTGACTTCAGTTTCACTTCAGACAAAACTGAAGTCCTCGTTTTTGGCACTGAAAAACTTTTCTTGAATCTTTTCTAAAATTAGAAACTTTGGCAAGTCTACAAAGGGGAAACTTGGAGTTATTTTTAATCAGGCCATGTCCTGCCACTTTTTGACCCACACGTTTAAAACACGTCTCCCGGACAGTCTTCTTCCACCTGCACACTATTATAAAAAATCAGAACCATTCCGTCTCAAAAGGAAGTCCATGTGTGACATGAAAAATGAAGACTCACATGAGACTCCACAGTTCCTCTTCTGTGGAGCCAGCTCCAGGTTTTTGTTTTTGAGTGCCTGATCATTGTGGTAACTGTTGTGTTTAACTATATAATATAATTTGGCCTGCATCATGTTGAAATGTCAGCACTGGTCACTGATTATGTGTCTGCTCTTGTACATACTCTTAGTCATGTGTCTGTAGCCCATTATCCAGCCCTATAATTACTCTCAATTGTTGTCAGGTGCCTATTGAGGTGTTGGACACAATGAAGAAAGAAGGTTAACCATCTTGCTGCCACCAGCGTGTACACACATTTAACGCGAAAGGTTAAAATTGTGCCACACAATCTCTGACTCAGTGTCCAATTCTCACCTGTGAATGACCAAACATTCCACTACGAGTTTCTCTAGAGATGAAATAGTTGCCTTTATTATTATTATTATTATTATTATTATTATTATATAAGTATTAACTGTATTTCTTGCATTTGTATGTTCACGACACCACCTTTGAATACTGCGTAGTTTGTGATGCAGCTTTGTCGTGAGGAGTCATTTTAAAATATGAATATGACACGGATTTCTTTTTTTCCACAGCATAGTTCAGATATTGGGTTGAAAGGAATTACCTTTTGGCTACTCCGCCTCGTAGGTGAAGAAATGCAATTAGGATCTGAGGAGCCCTGGGAGATTGATCTGGGTTTAAACAGCTCCTCCAGGCTAGCTGGATAATAAGAGAGGCCTTTGTTGGAAATGTTATGACGCACCTCCACGAGAACAGTGAAGATTGCTCATCATTTCAAGATCAGAGCTGAGCTTTGATTATAATGGAACCACAAAAACATTGTGGTGGCTTCCATTTTGTGTTATCCAATTATATTCACTTAGCAAGTTACTTTTTTTTTTGTCAAGCCACCTCTCAGTTTTAGCCCAATATAAAACGACAGAAAAAATGAAAATTGAATTCAAGTTGCAATGGAATAGATTATTATTTTTTTTTTTTACTTTCTCTTGTGGGCAAAAATGCAATCACCAAATATCACATTATGAAAATTGACAACCCCCAAAAGTTTCCAATTACAGAGGCCCGGGGGGCATGCAGTACAATTCATTATTTTGGATACAACAACCAACAAGTAGAAACCCAGCAGAGCAGCGCCACAAATTCAAATGTTCTTCTATTGTCCATTCTAAAATCTGAATAAATTACATTGTATAGTTTGTATTCTCTGTTTTTTCAAATCAAATTATTCATGTGTAGTTTCACGTTCTGTGTCCAAATAAAAGCACTGAAGCCTTATTGTTATTAGAGCAGCTTCGGTTTTGTATTCCTCTCCAGTTTACGCTCATACACTTTCCTTTACTCTCTGCCTCTACACACACACACACACATACAATTTGAACTGTTTTTAATATGTGAAGCTTCTCCACTGTGCACAGAGGGGCGGGAACCACTTTCACTAAAGGACACAGATTATTTTGACTGTGAGGATGGAATGGAATGTCATACTTTGACAAAATAAATTGAATAATGACTTCTATGGTTTGTTGTTATTTGCGGCGTTCCTGTTGGCTGCAATACCGACAGTTTTAATTTATTACTAATTTAGCAAATTCGTCTTTCAAGACCACAGCCCAAGGTGACATCTTTAATTTATTTTCTCTCCTCCAACGAACAGCCAGAATCCCAAAGTGTCGGTTTACTCTGAAGCAGAATGGAGAGAAATGAAAAGTAAACCCAGTAAGCAGTTACCCAGCGAGAGATACAGAGAAGCCTGTAATTCTTCCTGTTGCAGGATGAAGGTAAATTCGATTCAAGTGTCGTATGGGAGGAGAGAAGGTCAGCCGCAGGATGGAATAGGCCCCTGTGGCCTTCAACTCACATTCGGTGAAGTATGAAAATCAAAAACAGGTGCTACAGATGCTACAGCCACGTTTCTCTCTTCTGGCTGTGTGAATGTGAATATATACGAGTCTCTATTGTTTACCGTGCTTTTGTTTACGTTACGCTACGAGCTGTCCATTCCAAATCTGCACGAGCCGCATGCCTCCGAATTTTGGTGGAGAAGCCACAACTCAGTTACCGGGGCGAACTGGCACCGTGCCACTGTGGCAGGTTTTGTAGCAACATGTAAATTGAGCACAAACGCCAGCACGATGCCGAGACCTCACACCTGCTCCCCTCGCAATCCCAATTCATAGTTTGCCATTCACGGGCTGGACTGGCAGAGGAGTGCTGGGTTTTGCGTGTGGATGGAAGCGGCAGGACAACTGAAAACACCTGTGGATCATGAAGGACACCAGAGGAAAATTGGCCGGGAAACACAGTTGGGCACTTTAAAATCCTTATTCTTAGGTGTTATGGTGCAAGCATGTGACACGAGTAAGAAAATCTGCTCATATTCACTGTCCATATTAGTACTCCAATATGATATGATTGTGCCTTTAACAGGTTCATTGTTGGCTCTTCCTCTAATCCCAAATAAAATGTGGAAAAACATTGCCTATGCCTATTCATCAATTTGTTGAGTCAAACAAGGACGTTTTTTTCTTTTATCCTTCAGCATTTTCAGTGCACAGCCTCATCTTCCCATTTAATCATCAAAAATAAGGTTCTTGCCAAGGTAGAATGACTATGTTTCAGCATTGTTTTGTTTAAAACGGGTTCAAATCAGAGTGACTAATACTTTAATTCAAATTTGTCCTTACTTTAGAGTGGGATGCGTTGGAAGGACACAGTCAAGAGCTTTAGAACCCCCCGGGACTATTTCAATAAATACCTGTGTGCCGTTTCTACAGGGACGTTGGGAGCTCGATCCGCGACGCTTCCTGCTGTGAACCTGAAGCATATCATTTTTTTTTCATTTTGAATAAAAGACTGGTGGGTATGCGTGAGGGATGGGGGTCAAAGTGTCACATCCGGGGAAGGCTTTGACGATATCGGCAGCAGTCAGGACACTCGGAACAAAAACAAAAAATCGTTTTTTTCCTCCTCCTCATCTGGAACAAAAGGTTAATTCAGCCGGGGTCGGTCTTTGTGGCGGCGTCATTCTGCTGTTCTGCTCGATAAGTGCTTACGTCCTTTTTTTCTTCAAAGTGACTCGGCATAAATTCAAAAATGAGATTAAAACTAGTCGGTATTGTGGTTTTTGAGCTTCGTTTCATAAGAAAACATAAAAAACATAGACAGAGTCAGCTGTCCACTCCCCGTCTCCACGATGTTCCAGTTCTCTTCAGCTTCTGTCGTCCCCCAGGTCACCGATTGCGTTATTCGATTACTTGCTTTCATATTTGATTATGCTTTCAGTGGCTCACAAATGAAGCCACAAAATACAGCTTCTGCATTGGAGTTGTTAAGATATCTGGCCCAAAGTGGCGGAGCAGCCGCGAAGCCACGCCACTTCCACCGGTTCAAATGAAGTAAAGAGTAATGAATGTCCAGCCTGGATGGAAACTGGAATCTGTTGCTAATGGTTTAAACGAGCATCTGGGCTTCCAAAGATCTTATCCCGACTTCATCCATCTTTTCTCATGCTATTCCCATTCTATCTGCTCGCTTGGATTCAGATTTAGCTCGTAATTTTTTTTTTCCAAGATGCTTCCTCTCTATCTTCTGAAAGTGAAATAGGTCCAATGTCCCGAAGACGGACTGGTGTTGTGATACACGGCCAGGGTATTTTAAAAAGAGCTAAGATGAGCAGAAACGAGGGCCATCTTTCCTTTTATTATATAAAAACATTTTTTTTTTCCCCCCGGAGGAAAAGGAGACCGAATGTCACTTTGTGTGGAATCGGAAAAATATTTATCCTCTCGCGGATGAGTAAATCAGATATATGGTCAGTTGTATCAGAATCTGCTGAGTTTCACTATCCAAAAGAATAACCTCGTCTCTGACCTGAGAGCCATGAAAGATTTGCCGGCACCTTTCTGCGGGGTTGACTGCCATGTCTCCATAATTGCTTCACCTGAGCGAGCGGCCGCGTGTGTTGGCGCAGGACCTGCGACCGGATGCTGTGTATCCAGCCGCTAACCAAGCCACAGGCTGATGACGCACGCGGCACTCGAAAAAAACCGGATCCCATCCTGCGGCAGGCTCTGAATCTGCCCGTGCATCCAAATCATAAAAACTCCAACTTGATCTCAGCTTCGACTTTTTTGACATTTAACCAAGCCCGCCATATTTTCCTGATGATAAGCGTGTGCCTGGAGCTGCATAAACATCACCATTAAACCGTTAATCATGTTCTGGTTGACGGGAGAGAATATGGACGGAGGAGAGGCGTGTAATGCCACGACAGTGAATGTTTCCCAGATGTTTGTTTCCTCTGGTTTCTTTGCGTCGTGAAAAAAAGCAAACAAAAAAAAAAAAAAAATGAAATGGAATGTTTCCCCACAGAATCCATGCACTGAGTCAAAATTAGTCTCACATGAAAGTCGTTCTTTGGAGACAGGCTGGAACGTGTTCATAATTAGAGTGTGAAGTTGCCTTGACACGGCTAAACACCTCGCCTGCTCGTGCAGGCAGACGTGTGAGCTCATATTCATTCATTGTCAGAAAAAAAGAAGCAGACCGAGTGCACGGCAGCCGGGGACGCAAAGGATCCTTCACAGGGATACTAAATGAGACGGTATGAGAAGTGACAGAGCGCGTTTGCCTTCACGGACGAGAGAGAGAGAGATGTTGCCCATGTATCACAATGATACGTTTTTTTTTTTTATTCTACGATATCTCTGTTGTCACATCTCTCTTTCTGAAAAATAACCTCGCTGTTATTTTTGGAACACAGGCATTATAAATCAATGAAATCACCGAGTGGGAGAGACAGATGACAGAGGACGGGCGAGTATAGGCGGGAGAGAAACTGCCTGAAGGAAAGTACAGAGTGAAAAAAGGTTCCAAATCAGCGAGGAGACGGGATGGAGGAAAAATGATTTGATGGGCACAGATATGTGACGAGATCGGGGCCTAAATGGAGACATTTAACTATAAAATAAGCTAAAATATGCACTGTATCATTTTAAAGGGGTAAAGCAGGTTTATTTTACTATTTTTTTAAATCACATTAAATACACCTTAATAGGTTATGACATGATAGTTTAAAATAATATTTAAATAAATAATAGTCCATTGATTGAATATATTGATGAAATATAATAATCAACAAGCTTGTCAATGCAAACAGGTCGAGAGGCAAAATGTGGAGCCTTTTTTTTTATTTTTTTTTATCAGGTCTGGTCATTGCATTCTGAGGAAAAGTTTCAGGCATTTATCTGATGTCCTTGCTCGGTTCAAAACACTGTCCGTCCTTAAAATGGCTCCGGGACAAAATAGTTTATTTTTTGCCTTTCAAGACGCCGATTATTGTTTTTGAACAGCTTCAAAGATAAGAAAACGCAACTTTATCTGCATCACAGGTCAACAAGCTGCACATATTTATATTTCCTCCATAAATCTCAGGAGCGGAGCGTCTCTCCAGCCTTATCGGGATGTATGCGCCGGATAATAAGGTAAAACCGGCAGGCAATTTACTAAATATAGCACTACCACTGAAAGGAAAAAAAACAAAAACGACGTGAAATAGAGTAGAATAAAAGGTATTTGAATTTGTTTGCAGCCGTACCCTGTGGCATTTTGCCAAGTCAATTGTTTCAAAATGTCACTGCTTACTTCTCTGTGGATGTTTATGTACTTGCAGTTCAGAGTCAGTGCACTTCTCCAATAAACACACACAGAGGCTCACCAACAGCGGATCTAAAAATCCATATCAACAGGCGGCACTCAGTAGTACATAGGATTTCAAATTATTTGTTTCTTAAACCTAGTTATTAATAGAATTTATGATAATGAATGTAATACGATATTACGATATTTGAACCAACAAGATTCAAATATATTATCTTCTCGCAAGAAAATCCATCGACGTCGATTGATTGTAGATTTGTGGTCATGACCTACACAGGAGGATGCCGCCATGTATTTTAATGCCAGTTTGTCAGACCGTGGCAGCCCCTGGATATTATTCAGTGTTACGCTTGTGGCTGTGGCAGTTTTCAGGTTTTGTTGTGAACTACACTTTGGGACCAGATAATGATTTTTGTCTGACTCATGAGTTGTGTTTTGCTTATGCTGCACAAACAGCTCTTTGAGGTGGGCTGGAGCGGACCACGGAGGCCCCCCTGCGCGGCTGCGCTCTCCGTTGAGTGTGCGTGACAACGGCCTACGCCGTCTGCCTGCCGACAATGGGCGTTTTGTAAAATAAGGCCAGCGTGGGTATTGTCACGCTGCAGTCTTCTTTCATACAGTATGCTGGGACTTAAATGTTCCTCCAAAAGCGCACGGCCATCTTTGTTTGCGTGTTTGGGAGCTTACAAACAGCCGCATCTCCATTACTCAACCACAAATAAAATGGAGCATGAAGTGGAGCTAAAAAAAAAAGGTGTTTATGTGGGACTTGAGGCTCTGTAGTCAATAAATAAAATAATTCAAAATGGAACCTGTGCTCATTCCCATTCTGAACATTTCTTGATGTCTGCTGCGTCTTTACTCGTGTGTGCACATGGTTAATTAATGCGGAGTAACCTGCCGCGCACAAACAGTGGTTACGTAACCTTCCAAATGGGACACGCGTCTTAGGTGCACTGTGGTACCCAAATAAATAGCACTACTCCTTTGGTAATCACCCAGTGGAAACCTTCGGAGTGAATAAAAAGAGGACGGGCCTGAATTGTGGAGCTTGTTTTCGCTTAGATTTTTCATTCCTCCTCAGGTTGTGTACCAGACCCACATACGTTCCATCCTTGGGTAAAAAGATTCACAGTGCCACCCAGTAAATATTCCATAAATCAGCGCACGGTGTTGTGTGTGTGTGTGTGTTAGTGGCGGGCCATTTTCCTGTTTTTCCCCTGCTCCACCTGCCTGCTCCTGAATCCCGGGTCCTCCTCCCTGCTGCCTCATCACTTCTGAGGCTCCACTTCTTAGGATCCTGTCAACAGTGCTTTGGTTCAGAACTGATGGGAGCGCCTCGCTCTCTGCCGTTCTGAGCATTAGTCATCCGAACACCTCGCCTCGGGAAGGAAATCGATCTCCTGCCAGGTTCGGGGCAGAGCGAGAGGGGCGGGAGAGAGAGAAAGAGAGAGAGAGAGAGGGAGGGGGGGCGCGTGGGGGGGGGGACGCGTCCCCACACACCTGCGGCTCGTCGCAGGTGGAAAACGGTGATGGATCTTCTGTCAACCTGAGGAGAGTGTCACTTAAACATTATAACAGATGGCGCCTCTAAAAGCTGCACACAGACAGTTTTCCACGTAGCCCTAATCAGCTAAAAGCCCGAGAGGAAGCACCTGATTATGCACAACTGTTTACAATTCCTGGGCCTAATTGATGCTGCGTTTTTTTTCTCCCGCGACTTCTGCTCTGTGACCACCGTCGATTCATCACCACCGGAGGCGGCGTCGGATAAATGACTTGTGGGAAATCGCAACCAGTCAAAGCTGATATTAAATCGTGAATCCTTAGTTTACATGAACGGAGCATAAGGGATGTGCTGTTGGCAATCAATATTTTTCCCAAGTACTTATGTTGTAATATTTATTTTTTTTATTTTGTCTTTGCTTATGACTTTGCATTGCTTCAAGCTTATATGCACAAATAAGAGCATTTATTCCTATGGATTGAATTATTCAGTCGCCAAAAAAGCAAAAAATACAGATCAAAATGGATGGATTCATGGATTTTTCCCTGGACAGCGATCATTTTCGGCCTATATTATTGTTTCCTTGCATCTTGGGATCAACACAAAGGTCTCCCTCCTGAGCACCGTGCGCGGGTTCCTGCGTGAATCCTTTGATGTTAAATCCTGTAGAAAATGATGAGTCTCTGGATGAGGCGACATCTAAAGCCTGCTCTTCCATTTTCGGTTTCCTCTCACTGTGTCGCCGATCTGGCCACCAACTCAAATCCTTTATGCCGTGGCTCAAACTGAGCCAACAGCTGGCCTACTTTCTGTTTGTGATTTCCCAGTTGTTGTTTTTTTCCCCTTTTGCATCACAACCTGTCCCTGAATCTCAATGATATACACAATACTTTTTTTTGTTATCCACACTCCATGATTTGGTTCCGCAATGTTTTTTCAAACTCAAAGCTGTGTCTGTGTGTGTGTGATTGTGTGAGAGAGATAGAAAGCAGGTTTGTGGAAAGTGGGAATTTTGAAAAGCCGGAATAATAAATATGTAAACGCACGGCGGCCATCACTTGCAGGGTTTCCACAGCAAAATGCCGGCAGCCATCCAGCCGTGCCTCCACTCCAACATTTATACAACGCCGCGTGTTGTCGGTCCTTATATACACAGAGGGACTTTGTATATGAGCATGAAGAGAGATGTACAACGTAGCCTCCATTGTCAATGTATGCAGCCTAAGATCCGCATGTTAAGTGGAGCAGAAAAAGCATCTGTGTGTGTGTGTGTGACAGTAATCGTTCCTCTCTGCCTTTTATTACTCAGCTGGAAACGCAAACACCGACACACAAACGATTTGACCAAAAAAAAAAAAAAAAAAAAAGAAGTACAGCTGCTATGCAAACCGAAAGTACCCGCCCGAAAATCTTGACATATTTTGGTTTTCTCATTCTGAAACCACTGTGGAACGTCTTGCACCAGCAGGGACATGCACCGAGTCGATACGACTTCTCAGACGCACACAAGATGACGAAACACACAGCGTCAAGAGGGAAATACAGCTTTTTTGTTTTCTAACAAATAAGTTGGGGCTTTGCATGTTCACACCGGGAGCTCCAGGAGTAACACAGAGGTCGATGTGTTCCGAAATAATGTAAATATCAGAAACCTGTCACTGATTCTTCATTGATGACATCGCATTATTCCATCAATAGTGAACTTCGTTTCGTTGCGCATTTAAAAAAAAGTTGATCTGTGAAAATCTGTGATTGCGTGCGACAAAAGAGACAAAACGGGGACCCAGCTGCTTTCCGGACTGAGCTATTGCAAATGAATTATTGTGGAGAGACGAGGCACTTTGTCACAAGACATTCGTCCTCCCGAAATTGTCCCGGGGACATTCAAAATCTCAAAAACAACGAGATGAAAAACATCTGGAAGACTAATTTTGGATCAAAAGGAAGTGCATTTTTGCAGCTTGCAGGAAAATTGCATGAAGAATCCGTATTGTAGGTAATATAAATATGGTTATAAACAGTTGTTTCGGGTTGTGGAGTGAAAACAAAACAAAGCATAGGCCAGGAAGCAAATAAAAATCACCTGACTTCCTCCTTTTGCTTCTGTTGTTGATTGTGAAAGAAAAATGAAAAAAAACAAAAAAAACGCCACAGACCCATTCTTCATTTGCATCCGACAACATCCACCCCTCTACTACAACTGTTCATCTTTTTTCCAAAAATGTGTTGACGAATGTTAGAAGAATGGAAAAACTTTAATCATCCAATTGGATCCGGGTAATCACCGGCAGACAGTAATTTCTTACAATTCCCAAATCAATTTGGGGTAATATTAAATTCCCACCCCAGCGAGAGATAAATCGGAGGACTCTTTCATTATTTGGCCGCCTTGCTCGTCTTTTATTCTCTGTAATTATTTTCCTTATAACGTATTTGCAATTAATCCGGCCTTGGTGCGTTACTCATATTACTTTGTGGTTGACGCGACCCCCTCTCTTCCCCCCCGGCCCCACCTCTCACTCTCTCACTTTCGGCCGTTAATAAGCACCTCCAAAGCTCTGGGGCTCTCCCGGCTTTGACAGATTGACCCAGCGAGAGACATTACAATGATTTACATTCGACATTACGGAGACATATAAGTCGCAAGAATGTAGTGCGGCACATTTAGGGAAAATGGCCTCGAACATAACTGGATTGCAGTAATGATTATAACTGACAAAAGGTGAAGGGGTTGGAGCCGGGCCGTGTCAGTGTATAAGAACTTAAAAAAAAAACAAAAAAACACAGCTTAAGTGAAATATATCTAATCTTTTAGGGTTTGATGTGATCAGGATATTTATCCAGACCCTTTTCTTGACACACTGGCATGTTTAGAGGGGCGCTTAACAGATTTCACTTTAATCATGATGAAATAGGAGGTGTATGCAGGAGCACACACGGACACTCAGCTCTTTGGGTGAGATACTCAGTCGGTGTGCCGTGTTTGCATGTCCAATTTAAAACACCATCTGGTGCCTGGCCCTCGCCGAGGATTGGCCATCCTCACAGATCAACAGATGTACCCTCTCTACCGGCACGGATCAGTCCGGGAGCTAGTCCATCCTGAACAGGCAGCGGTTTGATTTTTTAAATCTCTTCATAGTCAGAACTGTAAAAAAAAAAAAAAAAAAAAAGTGAATCAGAAAAATATGCCTTTTTTTTTTTTTGCTGTTGCCATGCTGCTCTCATTGTCTTTCCGTACATGATGGATTATCTTTCAATCTTAGTTATATCTTCAGGATGTCCGAATAGATTTGACCTTGCCCACCTGATTCGTCTCCTCCCTGTCTCTCCAGTGCGTGTGTGTGTCGCTCACAACCTTCACCAACACGCCCACACGTGCGCGTGCGCGTGCACACACACACACGCACACATTGTGTGACTCATCATATTACGCATTTTAAACCAAAAAAAAACTCTAGCGATAGCAACCTTATATCTTTGGCTCAGACACTCACACCCGTGGGAGGTTTGAAAACTTTGATGTTGAAATCCCGACGACAGATCAACGGCACGCATCATCTTGATATTGAACATCTGAGCAAACATTCAACTATCAATTGCTTTCTCGTAGATGAAGCAGTTGCTCGCTGCTTTTGGAAACATGAAACATTCATCCCAGGACTAAGTAGACGATCAGGGATGATTAAGGGTTCTAAATACTCCACCGCTCCAGTGATGTCTAGCCAGGGCATCGATTGTGTATTTAGCCTCCGAGAGAAAAGTGAGTGTGCTTGTCCTCCCGCTGATCCTTTTGTTCACAAATGCTGACGCACAAAAGCAAATGCGAAATTAAGACACCAGTTCAAAGCTTTGACACTTTGGGGACAAACCAACTGTGCAAGAATAAGAGACAAAAGTGGACAAAACCAGAGCAACGTAGTCAAAAAATCTGGTGATTAGTTGTTAAACCCATTGGGGATCAATAATGTGTTTACAAATAAAAGGTGTGTATTTACACCTTCTAAATAATATATTTAAAATGAATCCACACCGACACGAAAATAAGAAGTCAGCGACATGTAAATTGTTGGTTTTGCACTTCCTCTTACTCTTGGTAAATATTAATTCTTATATTTTATGGCATTTTTTTTACTTAGCTAATATGCATGTAATGCATTTAAGCTCCAATGTTCCAATTAGAGGCGTACTTGTGTTTGAATAGGAGATAACCCCGGCGTAGGCCTTGTGCATGTTTCCCTAATAAGCAGACATGCAGGGTCGGGAGCCAATTAATTCAAGCTCTAAAAACCCGTAATATTTGATGATGAAAAAAAAAAGAGCTTTTGCAATCGTCGGTCTTGACTGCTGGGGTGGCAATTTATGTGACCCCCTGGTGGTGTGGAAGCTTCTGCCTCTCAGCTTGTGTGGCCTGTGCGTGGCAGTTAAATTTAAAAAGCAATGAGTCTTAGAGGGAGTGCGTCATATGGCCCACACCCCGAGCTCCTATGAGTTCTAGTTCTATCATTTCTGAACCGTCATCACTAGATGACTTTATCCTGCATGAACACATTTTTTTTTTTCCCCTCGTGGTAGGGTCTGGCTTTGTCCATACAGGTTCAGGTGAAAATTAAAATGTGGCTGCTGCCATTGTCATATATTAGATCACATCCCATATTGAGGAGAGGGTGAAAGATCAAAATGGATTTTATGCAGATGACCTCTGATGAACCTGACTTAGTCAACTGCGCTGATTTATCACCGGTCAGTGCTTTGATTCAGCCTGATTTGTCCCTTACCACGTGCTTGATAAGCAAGCCATGACAAGCAAGAAATTCTGATTGATCAACTTATTAGAGCGATAGCTTTAACAATCTGGACATCTTAAACCTTGTAAAAGTGGAGAAAAAAATAAATAAAAAAATCACACAATACTCGCCTATAGACATAGTCCACCAAATGTTTCTCTGATGTTTCGAATGAGTTCGCGTGAAGCTGTAAAGAGTCAGGCACACACGCGCGCGCCCGTGTTCAAGAGCAGATGACAATCGAGGAACGACCCAGCGACAGCGTGCCCCAGATAATCAGTGAGTGGTGGAAAGGAAGCTAATTAACGGCCACTTCAAGCTGATAGTTGGAGCAGATTAGTGGCTTTCTGAGGAGTCGAGAGGACAAAGATATGCCTGTCAGGCTCTATCCATTGAGTAATAAGGGTGTGGGTGCGGTGGGAAGAAAAAAAAAGAGGACAGTTTGGAGCTATACTGAGCTCTGATGTCCCCAGTCACTTGAATCTTGTTTATCTGGAGCTGGACGACGTGTTGCAACACAGCAGGGATCAGAGTGTTAGCTCGGTTATATTATTAGCGTGACTGGAGAAAAGTGAGAAAACGAGCTGCATCAATCCCGTGAATAAAAATTGTACAGACATATACTTAAATGATTATTTTCCTAATTTGGGGGATGTGGCCCCGCCCTTGTTGAGTGAGCGTTTACCGCTCCAGTCACGGGAAAGAATATGAAAGGGCCGCAGTGAATATTCAATGGGCACACAGCTACAAAGACGATGGCGTTGCCGCAGTCTGGGCCGCACGTGGAGCCTTCTGGTGTCCTGCCAAATGTTTTTTGGCTTCTGTCGTTTAACATGTTCACGAGTTTCCCAGTGGAGGAGAAAAGGCAAGGTAACAAGCTTTATGCAAGTTATTTAAAAAGCTTTTTCCTTCCGGGCCGTGAACTCGCCGAATTTCTGTTTACGCCAACTGAAAGGCTAGCACACTGAATTGAAAATAAATTGTGGAATGAAACAGACTTTGCTGGCAGAAATACGGTACACCATACGAAAACGGCTGTCAAATGAATGCAAAAATAAATAAAAATAAAGACTGACAGATCTTCAGCGAGTACCCATGCGAGGAAAACTGAGAGAGAAACAAACAAATGGAAAATGACAGGATTGGACAAGAAGGCCGTAACACAAAAAAGACAAAGCCACACATA
Source organism: Colistium nudipinnis (assembly GCA_016785305.1). NCBI lineage: Eukaryota > Metazoa > Chordata > Actinopteri > Pleuronectiformes > Rhombosoleidae > Colistium > Colistium nudipinnis. The sequence continues at coordinate 232,423 of JAFBJU010001167.1, forward strand.
GCGTGGTTTTTCCAGCAACCGAGGCGACAAAGAAAAATGAGTCTCAGCTGGGACAGCAAAACAAACAACTGCCCAGGAATTCCAGTGAAACCTCGGTGATTACAAATGGGAGGTGACATTATACACGGTTTGTTGAAATGAATCATCGTTTCCGGGTGAAGTTGGAGAAGCCGTGTCCTACTTTCCAAAGATCTTACATAAAGTTTTTTTCTGCAATCAAAGGCTTTAAAAAAAAAAAAAAATGAAGGTAAGAACCTTCATTTAAGAAGATAATAGAGATGTAATAGGTGTTTACATTTGAGCAGGCAGACAAAACCCAAAGCCACATCAAATCTTGAACTAGAGGGATTTTCATTCTCTTTTCTTCATATTTCACTGAAGGTCATGCTTTATGAAGGCAGCAAAAGTGGAAAGAATGTGTGCATATTTCCATGCACCGATGAACAGATTTTTGGGGCCACGCAGGTCATTTTTCTCCTTCGAGTCTCACACACCATTGTTGTTGTTGATGTGTACACTTGCTGAGTGAGGAAGGATTTTTCTTTTTTGTTATTCCATTGAAACATGAGCAGGAAACAGAAAAGAAGACACGAGCCAGACCAGCGGTGCGGATTTAACCAGACAAGAATTTACAGCGACATTACGTATTGCGCATCACGTCTGCTGTGGATCAGATTTATGAAAATACCTGCTTTGTTTTGTTTTTTTTACACATTTATGACTGCATTGTCTCAAATTTCAAGGCTCCGCAGAAATATTTAAAATGTTGCACTGACATGACCTGAAAACAGAGATGTCCTGGCAGGTGGGTAGAAAAACAAAGAAGGAAACTCTACGGAATGCTGTGGAAAACAATGAGTCATGATATAAAGTAGGTGGGTGACTTGTAATAAACCTAAAGCAGGGTCCTTTTTGAAGTCGGCTGCGGCTGCTGGAGCTCAACACACCGCTTGTTGTCCACATCCCACACTCTGACCTAAAGTACTGTCCCGTCTGTGTGTGTGTGTGTGTGTGAGAGAAAGAGTGTGTATGGGAGATTACACCCCCCCCTTTTTATGTCTTGGTGCTGGATGCCAGATGCAAACTCCCCATACACACACGTGCACACACACACACACACACACGCGCACACAGTCTACATCCAAGGCCTATAAGTGTGTTTATTACCTCCAGTCTTTGGATTGTAAAGAACAGGAAATGTTTTTCTTCCTCCTCCTCCTCCTCCTCCTCCTCCTCTCACCTTCACGTGCGAGCACACGCAAACACACACAGACACACACTCAAACACACACCTCTGTCACACTCCCTTTCCTTTCTGTTTGCCTCTGTCTCGGTTTTTATCCCTCTTTCACGGCCTCCGACATCCTCTCTGGGTACCCGAAAATGGCTTAAGGAATTTATAAGAGTTTATTTTATTTTGGTTCTAATATATTTTCTGGAGCGCCGCATTATTGCTTTTGTGTAAAAGCGTGGGAGTCAGAGCATGAGACGCACTGGAACGACACACTGGAACCCCCCCCCCCCCGCAGCACACTACAACATTTTCAGTGATGTCTTGAGACGCACTGGAACGACACACTGGAACCCCCCCCCCCTCCCGCAGCACACTACAACATTTTCAGTGATGTCTCTTTAATTTATAGTCAACATGTTACTTTGGGCTTTATTTCTCTGGGTTTGGAGGCTGGCCCTTGTTGATGCTGGCATGTCGCAGCTCCGTTTGTTATATACCAACCCATAATTTATCTTCTTATAGGACTGTTGTGTATCCCTGGTTTGGTGCCAGCGCAAAAAAATTTTTTTAACTTAACTGCCTTGTGTTGGCTGTCGTGCAAGAAAACAGAGAAACACAATGCTGAGCGAAGAATGCAAACCTGCACTGTAGGTTATTTATATCAAGCATACATCTCCCCTGACATTAAAAAGATAGTGGTTATTGATTTAAATTAACATTACTTTCGGTATTAACCACAGTTCCAGTTTTTTAGATTTGCAGGAAAAAAATAAAAATAATAATCTGCCTTTGGGTAGCTTTTTAAAACTTCTTTTGATTTATCCCTGTTCTTTTCAACATTATTATCACTACAAATGCTGTCATTTCTCCCATTATCTTCAGGAGTTCACCTCATCTCCTCGCACCCGTGACTTTTAGCAATGGCTTCTGGGAAAACGTCTTTTGTTGTAACCCCGTTGCCAAGTTTCGGGCTGGCGGTGACGGCTTCCTCGACGCTGATCGCTGATCAAACGGCGAGCCGTGATCAAAATGCCATCTCGAACAAAGAGCGGGTTTTCTACCTTCCACCTCCCCTGTGTTAGGTTTCATTCCATTCCTTCCTATGAAGTAATATTGGCTGCTGGCCTGATCATAAACAGACCATTATCACGGAATCTGGGGAGCCTCTTTGAAGTCTCTGACATCGCAGTAAATAATGAGGAAATCTGCAGCTTTGATCAAGGCGCGCTGATTCTCCGCTCGTCACAAAGGGGGTTATTTCAGCAGACAGCTAATCTGCGAACCGCTACCCCCCAGCAGCGCGCTAAGTGGACACCAGATACGGCCATTTGCATTCATTCGGTGTATGGCTCCTGCAAGAGGGCCAAAACCACAACTGAGCACCACCCTCGACTTAGCCTGAGTTTAATTGGCTACATAATAAATAGCTGTTGAGCGGGATGGAAGATTAAGGGGGAAAATGAAAACGATGCCTCATAATTCCCAGTGGCGGTGCAGCAGGTGGAGCGAGACGCGGCCGAGGTAAGAGGGTCCTATCTAACAGGGGACGTGTGCAGGGTAAACGTTGAAGCATGCCTGGGTTTTTCATTTTTATCCTGTCGGAGGCTGAGAAGGTTGCGGACCCGGTCTCACGGTCTCCTCAAGCTAAATTCTTACCTTAAGGTGCCATCTGAGTTCACTGTGGCTTGCATATTCGTGGCTATATTATATATATATATATAATAGAACAGGAAAATTCATCCTGGTGGGTGAATTGTATGACCTCTGCCACTTCACCTCGGAGTGTGCCAACAAAGACCCGGGAAGGAGTTACAACAACATGACATGGTGCCGAGTTGGATATGAACTGAAATAGTTTAGTGCTTATAACTTATGATAAATCATGCAAAAACATTCAAAGCAAACAACAAACGTTTTCTCCCATGCACAAATAAACCAGTCTGCAAACTCCTGGCTCTGTATCCGTCCTTGCTAATAACTTGTGCAAAAAACAGAGTCACTCGACTAAAGATTTCTCTTCAAAAATGTAATAATAATAATAATAATAATAATAATAATAATAATAATAATAATAATAATAATAATAATAATACAGAGGGAAAACAAATAAAAAGGCACACGAGGAAGAGCTGAGGTAATAAACAGACCTAATGCTATGCTGGGTTCAAACTATCAAATTAATATCATCTCCAATGACACACACACACACACACACACACCTCGCCTACGGTATTCCTATCCTATCATGAATCTCACATGGTCAATTTAAATGCAGCCACTTGCTTGCGGATGATTCAGAATATCTCAAGTGAATTATGCTGTGGCTGCGGATTTTCCTTCCTATTTTCTCCATGTTGTGTAAGGTTGCCCTGCGGCTTACACAATGTCTCCTGACACCCTCACCATTTGAGACCAGATTCTGTCCCCGTCCTCCTTGTGGTTTTGCTTATTTAAAACCAGCGCACGCTATCTAACGGCAAAGGGCTTTGTCCAACCGTGATATGGTGGCAGAGACACGTAAGAGCCCTCGGCAGAGAAGAAGCAAAGGCAGCTGGCTGCACTCTTCAAAACACGGCTTGTAGGGGGGGAAAAAAAAGGAGAAAAGAAAATGGCTGGAGACTAACGTTAACCCAATTAATTCAGTTGGAAAAAAAGTCGCAAAAAAAAGGCTTCTTTTGCATTTGACGTTATCTCTATTTTGTCCACTTGATCTGAACTGAAATGTAGAGCTGACAGCAAAGGCCACCTCAAAATAAAAACAATCTTCCAGCTGATAAGTTGAAATATATTTTAAATATATATACACACACACGACTTATATTTAGTATGAATTATTTAAATATATATATATATATATATATATATATATTAGATATTATATATATTAGATATATTCTATCACATTTAGAAATCAGCTCGATGAGTATGTGGCCGGTTACCTGGTCTTGCTCATTTATGGACCTCCGAGATTAGTAGCCTACATTAAAAGATGAATGCTATACCAACATGTACGGTAATGAGTTGGAAAAATAGATACTATAAATTGAATGATGTCATACATATATCGAAAAGCTTTAATCTGCCTTCGGCAAACAGGGCGTTCTTTTCATGCTATTACTCCCTCTTAGTGCTATTTGAAATAGGTGAGCACAAACAGGATCATTTGTCAGCCAGCAATCCAATAAATACATAAAGGATGAAAAAAAGAAAAATGATCCTCCCCTCACAGCATGCATGGATGCTTCACTATGAACTTTCACAACCTTCATCATGTGTGGAATCTTCCCTACTGCCCTTCGCCCCATTTAGCTCTGTGAGACAATCCAGTATGAGACAAGGTGAAAAAAAATATGATCCATCAAATCTGTAAAAAAAAATAATAATAAAAAATAAGAAAAGAACAGGAAAAACAACAACATAGTAATCTAGTCTTCTTATGGCTACCAGCCGAAATCATCACCCAAATGTCAGCATCCCCTTAGAATATAATAACGGGGCAAGTAGCTGGGGAGCGCAAGTGATAACAAGGAAAGAAAATGTTTTCAACATTTCTACAAAGTTGAATCCTGGGCACCATCAACAACCAAGCAATAATAAAATAGAAAGAAACCCGTCATTTTTGAAAGCCACAATGTTTAGTTTTGCTTAAGCTCCCAGTGAAGTTGAAAAAACGAGTTTGTGTTTAGCTTTAAAAATATAGATTCATTCATTCACCTATGACATCTGTCCACATTCTCTCTCTCTCTCTCTCTCTCTCTCTCTCTCTCTCTCTCTCTCTCTCTTTCTCTCTCTCTCTCTCTCTCTCTCTCTCTCTCTCTCTCTCTCTCTCTCTCTCTCTCTCTCTCTCTCTCTCTCTCTCTCTCTCTCTCTCTCTCTCTCTCTCTCACGCTATCTAACGGCAAAGGGCTTTGTCCAACCGTGATATGGTGGCAGAGACACGTAAGAGCCCTCGGCAGAGAAGAAGCAAAGGCAGCTGGCTGCACTCTTCAAAACACGGCTTGTAGGGGGGGAAAAAAAAGGAGAAAAGAAAATGGCTGGAGACTAACGTTAACCCAATTAATTCAGTTGGAAAAAAAGTCGCAAAAAAAGGCTTCTTTTGCATTTGACGTTATCTCTATTTTGTCCACTTGATCTGAACTGAAATGTAGAGCTGACAGCAAAGGCCACCTCAAAAAAAAAACAATCTTCCAGCTGATAAGTTGAAATATATTTTAAATATATATACACACACACGACTTATATTTAGTATGACTTATTTAAATATATATATATATATATATATATATATATATATTAGATATTATATATATTCGATATATTCTATCACATTTAGAAATCAGCTCGATGAGTATGTGGCCGGTTACCTGGTCTTGCTCATTTATGGACCTCCGAGACTAGTAGCCTACATTAAAAGATGAATGCTATACCAACATGTACGGTAATGAGTTGGAAAAATAGATACTATAAATTGAATGATGTCATACATATATCGAAAAGCTTTAATCTGCCTTCGGCAAACAGGGCGTTCTACCCCCAGCTCATTCTTTTCATGCTATTACTCCCTCTTAGTGCTATTTGAAATAGGTGAGCACAAACAGGATCATTTATCAGCCAGCAATCCAATAAATACATAAAGGATGAAAAAAAAGAAAAATTCTCCTCCCCTCACAGCATGCATGGATGCTTCACTATGGACTTTCACAACCTTCATCATGTGTGGATCTTCCCTACTGCCCTTCTCCCCATTTAGCTCTGTGAGACAATCCAGTATGAGACAAGGTGAAAAAAAATATGATCCATCAAATCTGTAAAAAAAAATAATAATAAAAAATAAGAAAAGAACAGGAAAAACAACAACATAGTAATCTAGTCTTCTTATGGCTACCAGCCGAAATCATCACCCAAATGTCAGCATCCCCTTAGAATATAATAACGGGGCAAGTAGCTGGGGAGCGCAAGTGATAACAAGGAAAGAAAATGTTTTCAACATTTCTACAAAGTTGAATCCTGGGCACCATCAACAACCAAGCAATAATAAAATAGAAAGAAACCCGTCATTTTTGAAAGCCACAATGTTTAGTTTTGCTTAAGCTCCCAGTGAAGTTGAAAAAACGAGTTTGTGTTTAGCTTTAAAAATATAGATTCATTCATTCACCTATGACATCTGTCCACATTCTCTCTCTCTCTCTCTCTCTCTCTCTCTCTCTCTCTCTCTCTCCTCCACCGCCTTAGATCTCCTAATCATCTGCACCCATTCTTGGAAAGCGGCGCTGATTTCTTCTTCTTCTTCCCTGCTCTAAAAGTGACTGAGCACCGACACTGAATACAGACCAATCAGAGAACATCGCCCGGGCCACTCAAAAAGCCACACTTTCCATCATCAGCTGGATTCATAGCCTGGAAACGTCTTCTGGTAGCTCACTCAATCAATCTCTTTTTTTTTTTTTTTTTTTTTAGTGTGCATACGCGTGTGTGCGTGTACATCTGTTTGCGAGAATGAAAGTGCGAGGAAGAGATAGAGCAAGAGACATTCAGGCCTAATATTGTTTTACTCTGTCAACCTCTTTTGCAGACTGAGACTCTTGCTCCGCTGTGACTGGATATCACACGACTCCATGTGTGCGCACACGCACACGCACGCACACACACACACACATAAAGGATATTACTCACAGGTGTAGAATCCCTCGGAGAGGAGCGCCGTCATAAATCAGGCACGATTGAGATGTAAAACCGATGTTCTCCCTCTTTTACAACCCTGAGTCATTGAAATGCAACACGCTCGCGTTTGTATGCTTTTCTGAGAGACTCAGGAAGTGTAAAAGAAGCCTCATGCGGAGAGTCAGTAAATCCTTTTTATTTATTTATTTATTTTTTCATTTTTTTTATAAATGGACTCTAAGAGTTTTTCATGAGCCTCCATGTGCCGGGGAAGAGTTCCAGATCAGTTGGATGTTCTGCTCTCAAAACACTGGGGTTGATTTCACAGGCGAAGCGAACTCAAATATTCATGGGACAAGTTCATTATCTCCCAAGTGCTGAGGTCACGCAGAGGGCCTTTAGGGTTTTATCCCTCAAATGACCCCACAGTCTCATATGGATCTCCGGTTTTCTCTTCGACACGTCCACCAAAGAACACGGCCATCGCTCTTCGTCCTCTCAATGAAAAATATCACAAAAAAACGGCTATCCGCCTGTGACCATGCAGCATTTTTCTCCTGCATTATTCAAACGAACCTCTGTGCCACACACTTCACGCAGCTGGCCACGGTGAGCTCCTGCGATGCCCTTCGTGCCCAGTGAAACCCTCACAGATCCAGGGCCCGCACGCGACAGCCTGTCCGCCCCTCGATCAACCCTAAAAGGGCACCTGTCACTCCAATGCTCATTGCCAGCCGCGCCCTACCGATGGCAGATCAAATCAGATTCAAGTCACTAACACATGCGGACGTCGTGGTCTGCATCCCTCCCCATTTCTGATCAAATCTTAGCAAGTCAACCCCAACCGAACCTCTCTAACAGCACAGCTATTTGCTTTTACTGTGCTTTTTTTTGGGTTTGTTATGTTTTTTGGCCACCTCTCACACATCCCACCTGCATAAATTAAATATAAGTCATGTTCATTTCTACAAGATGCCAAATATAGTCTGTCGGATCCTCCCCCGTGTGTTTACTCGCGATGCTTCCGAACAATGATGGCACTCTGCTTCAGAAAATAAAACACAAAAAGGACCAGAAAACAAACAAGCAAAGAAACAAAGCCAGGGAAGTCCACCAGGTAAAGTCACGTAGAGTAACCCAGTTGGTTTTGAACACATCTGAAACCTCCAAAGATGACCATGGGAAAATATGTTAAAAACCTATATTTGGAGCTGCCACAAATCACCAACAAATGCAACTGAAACCATGCGGCGATGGCAAGGGAGAACGGCTGAACGATAAGGTGCAGTGGGAAAAGTAGAAACCCCTCGAACCTCCTCTGGTATGGGGCATTCAAGAAAAAAACAAACACATTTCAGGTGGAACCAGGCATTTAAAAAAAAAAAAAAAAAGTTTCTTCGACTTACCGCAGCAGGGACAGAGAACAGGAAGCAGGAAGCTGAACCTGAGCAACTGCACCCAGGTGCTTTATATAGCCTGGCCTTAATTGGCTGCAGGAAGTGTTGGTCCAAGGCTGCGTTCACAAACACTGCCCATTTGCAACACATATTTTCCATGTCGGACCGATGAATGTCCCTTTATAGATAAACACGGTCTGTGTATTTGGCCCTAGCAACTACTTTGCTGCGTGACTATAAAAAAGGGGGCAATTTTTATTAGAGGGCTTTTGCGTGTCTGTGTGTTGTTGAAGTTTGGGTGTTTGTTGAGTGTCGGTGGATCAAAGAGTAACACGCTGGTGAAAACATCCTCTCATCAACAGTGGGACATGAGCAATGATGAAAAGTTTCCCTCTTGGGTATTTTGTCCACACAGTACAATGTCAAAAAATAAATAAAATAAAATTATATGTGACACATCTGTTGAATTAATGGCAACAACAGGGCCCCTGCGCATTAAGGCTGTAAGACAACAGTGCACACACACTCACACGTGCGCGTGTGCATGTGACAAGGCAAGTCCACACAAGCTCGCGGCACAGGTGTGTGTGTGTGAACATAAATCACAGCAGCACAGGCGATGTGGCTCGTGGATTCTCCTTATAGTCGAGAACGAGCTCTGGCCAATTGCACCCAAGCATGATTTTTTTCATTTTCTTTTCATTTGTATTTAGAGCCATAAATATGTAGGAGCGAGTTTCGTGTGATTACATTTTAGTTGATTTAGGTTATTTCGAGGACTATTCATTTCAGATTATTTCCTCCTCTGGGAGACCGTTTTCTTGCGTTCTGTTTGTGGAATATTTGTATAGGGTGAACCACTCCCACTTTCTACCCGCTCCCTTCCCATCCCCATCCCTTCCTTTTCTCCCCCTCCCCTCCTCCTCCCGTTTTCCTCCTCCTGTGTGATCTGTTGCTCCTCGGGGTGAAGTTTGGGGGCAGATTGATGGCGCTCGGGCCCTTCCCGGGTCAACAAGGCCTCGCTCCGTCCCACGTGTCTTCCCACACCTCCTTCCCTCCATCCCTCATTCTCCCCTACTGTCCTGCACTCCATCAGCTCCACCCACCTCCTCCACCTCTCCGTTATGAAGGGACCTTCCATCTCTCCTTTCCCTCGTCCTCCCCTGCATTCCTTTGTCCTGCCTCCCTTCCTCTGCTTAGACAGATTAATAGTTTCCCTGTCCTACAGGAAAACCTACAAAGACCTGTTTGTCCCTGGACTACACTAAACAAAGTCTCTCTCTCGCTCTCTTTTTCACTTTCCTTTTTCCATCAAACTTCTCTCTCACTCACATCCAGTGACCTGTGCTTCCTCTGGGTACCCCCGTAACTTCTCACCTCCCTCTGTTAAAATACTCACTATTTTCCATGATGTAATGATGAGCCTGTATTGCCTATTAGATTAGGTAAGGGATTCTAAGTGATCATCAATATTACTTAACTCAAAAAATGTTAAACTGAATTACGAAATAAAAAAAATACTGTGTACGCAAATCTGTTACGAAGCGATATGTAAACCCTTGTACAGGCATTTCGAAATATTTAAAAAAAAAAAAAATCTGCTGCATTTTAACGACTCGGCAGAATAACACAGTTGCATTTGAAGATGAAGACATTAGCGATAAAGCTATCCCTAATCCCCGGGGTCAAATCTGTGAAGGTCGAGAAACAGTTCGGATGGAATGTAAAGTAAAGGAGACACATCTGTGCGAGTTGAAAAATGCTCCAACACGGGAAAAAAAATCTCTTGATCCCGAGGCTTTTATGGATTTAATTCACATCGGAAAAACACGGGGAGAGACTCTGGTGGAAAAAATAACAGAAAGAAGGGAAATTCCTGGTGAGTTCAATTGGATGCACGACTCCACACACGGTCCATATGTTGCTAACCAGCTATAACTAATGAACACAAACTGCACAAACAGTGCCGTTTTCAAACGTGCATGACGAATGTGAGGTGAACGCACCATGGTGCTTCCGTGTTGGATGAACCCAGAGGCCCAGCTCAGGAGAACTATGCTAAAAACATAATAAAACCAGGAGAGTTAGTGAGCAAACCACCAAAGAAATTGTAAAAAAAAACAAAAAAAAACAAGACCAAGAGGGGATGTAAAGTACAATAAATGGGACTAAAGACACATTGTATCCATGGCGATTGTCTTTTTATTTTGCAATAAAACCGTAATTGAAATTGGTTGGTATGTTTGGTATGCAAAGCAGGCATGTATATAATATATTATAAACACTATTATCAACACACTCTAACACTCTAACAAAAATATTATTATTATTATCTTCATCCGTAACGTGATTTCATTTCTCTACTATTTATTTTGTGGGCAATATGGAGCTGTGGTCTGCCTTCTGACCAAAGTATGGAGAAGATCCCATCACACAGAAGTCCAAAACTTCTCTGGTGGACTTGGGTTTCATAGACTGCCTGGGAATGCACTGGACTTTTTTCGTTTTCTTGTGTTTGTGTGTGTGTGTGTGTCTGTCCCTGCGTACTCCACCCTGTTTAAATACTTCTCTCCTCATAAACTGCTCTGAAACACTCTTAAACTGGAGGGATTTCATGCCCGTGACAGAACTCGAGTCATTAATGTCACTATTCTTTCCCTGACCTTCCTCTGTTTTACAAGGAGAAGAAAAAAAAAAGTATAAAAAAAAAGTCTTTTAAATGAAAAGCACAAAGCTGGGGAGCAGAGGGAGGAAGGATGTGAGCGTAGAGAGTGCAAAGGGAGGACGAGGTGGAGACCCTGGAGGAGACTGGGCGATGAAGATACGGGGATGGGAGAGGGTGGATGGAGGGAGAGGAGGAGGACGAAGGGTTGCAGGCCCCTGTCCCTGTGCAAGTTCAGCACGGTTCAAGGTTGGATTGATTGGTACTTGGAGAACAAAAAACCAACAAATGCTTTCTGTGCTCTCAGGCAGCACATGGTTTTACTTACGGAGCGTAAAAAAAAAAACAACGCAAAGAGTGTCGTCATTAATATCGGAGCTCATCGCGACAGCGATCGGTTTATCATCCTCGCGTCCGGCTCCGTTGTGCGATATTAGGGAAACTAAATCTGGCCCTTTTGCCGTGCTTGACAGAAAACGATGACGGTGAGAGATCTCTGGTATTTAGGACCAAATTCAAGACTTGATTTGTCTTTAGCAAAGGTGTTTTTCCCTGTTTGACTTTCAGCCGGCACTGTCGTCGCACTGGCCTCGGCGCTCCGGCCGTCACAGCCCTCGGTCGAGGAGAAGGACAGAGGTGCCGTGACCTCCGCAAGCGGATGGGTGCCGCGGGGCTGAGAGTCGCGTATCGATTCGGGTCTGGCAGGTGCCAGTCTGCGTGAGGTTACAGTGGCCTTTGTTGACAAGCGCGCACTATATCAGGTTATGGCGAGAAATACTGATGACATTTTGAATTCGTCGTATGGGTCTTGAAACCCGGTTCATGAAGTTAAATATGGTAGACAGGCATAGTGAAACAGAACAAACAATAGTTAAAATACAGTTTGGAAATAAACTGACACTCTATTAGTGGAAATGTGAAAAAAAAAGTCTGAAAGACTCTGTGTTAAATGAGGGTTGAGTAAACATAATTAATTAGGCTGAAACTAGGGGTGGGCAGACACGTAAAGGTCAGCATTCGCGCTCTCTGTCGGAGAATATGAGATCAGAGCGTCCTTTTTCTATTTTTGCACTTTGTTTATTTAGATTTACCCCGAGATGTAATTACTGCAAAAAATGATCCGCATTAATCACCCGTGGAAATGAATGGCGACGTGTAATATTTTTTTCAGCGGATCTACGTGACGCCGGCTTTGTTACTTCTCAGAGGGAGCAGCATTTGTATGCTTTGTGCTTTTTCCACGGTGTAAAGCAAATTGGCAGTATTTATAACACACAAAAGGTGTTGAGCCCAAGTGAATAATTGTGTTATTGTGGCTAATAAGATAAAGACAGAATGGATACCATGAATAAATACACTGACGTCATGTGTTATTCATGAGTTTGTGCCGTGCGTGCGTGTGTGTGTGTGCCCTTTGTAAATGAACAGCTGCAAGTGGTCATTGTGTTGACGCAAAACCCAAGAAGCCCAAACGACAAAAAATAGAAAACGATTTTGGCATCATCTTGTGTTGTGATTTCCGTGTTTGTTTGTTTTTTTTTAAATCAGCTGGTCGCCCGTGACGGAGCGGATTAGCTTTGTATTAACGGTCAATTTGCCCGGCAGGCGCTCTGAGCCGGCGCAGGCCGTGAAAGTGGCATGACGACAAAAAAAACAAGGCACGATGGAGAGCTCCGCCGGTGGCTCTCTGACTTTCATTTCCTGGTCTGACTCAATGTGACACTATGAAAGCATGGCATCACGACCTTGTCATAACCTCCACCTCCTCCAAAATTGGAATATCTCACCCCTGTTCCAAAAAACACTTGTGTGCGCAGCAGAGTGTCATCAGCCCACACGTTGAATTAACACCAGCTCCAGGATTAACACAGAGGCTTTTAACCCACAGAGGGATTGATCGTTTTTTTTTTTTTTTTTTTTTTACAAAGCAAACTGCCCCACAGGTCAGATACACAAGTTCCCTTTTGATAGAGTACTTTTCAACTGTCTGATGCAAAATCAATGCAAGGCTGAGGGATAATAAGACACCTCGAACATGATCTAGCAAAAAGTGCATCAGGTCCTCCGTGGAACAGCTTGAATTTTTACAGGAGTTCATTTTTTTGCATCGGGTGCGGATTTATAGTCAGGCACCCAGTCTTGAAATGGCGGTGGCAGAACAGCTGCAGGACCCATCTGCTTGGCTGGACCTCACTCACACACATACATACAAACACAGACACTCAGTCAATGGAGAGTATGTGAAGTTAAGAAAGCTATTGCTGTCAGAGTTGTAGAGGTACACCATTTTTATTTTTTATTTTTTTTGTTTGAAAAGAAATCTGTGACCCTGACGGCAGGACATCACCTACGCACGTGCGAGAGCCTCGGGGATCTGAATGTGTGAAGTCAGCAGGAGAATAATACTGGGCAATGAGCCCTAGTGAGATCACACACACATAGGTATCCAATTTCTAAATCCTATTTTCCATACCGCAATCAAATTGTATTATATATATGAACACACACACACACACACACACACACACACACAGACCTACTATTTAATATACAAGTTCTTTCGGCATTTTTGGCTGGCTCCGCAAGGCTACAGATACATTCAATGAAATCCAACTAAATCTATATAATATATTTTTTACGAACTAACTTGTCTTTATTAGCATTATTGGCACAAAAGCAAAATAACTTGTGTATGACCTTTGCCAAAGCAAACGCTTAACTAGCCCTTCTTTTTCATTTATTTTATTTCCCATTAACACTTTTCTCCCTTTCTTCATCTCATGTTTTCTCTCTCCTGTTATTTTCTCTTTTTCTTTTGTTCGTTTTCTCTCTTCCTATCTCTCTCTTTTTTTTCCTCCCCTCCCTCTCTCCTGATCCAATTTTGGTCCTGCCAGCACGATGATAGCTGTTGTTCAGGAGGGATGTGTGTGTGTGAGGTGTGTGTGTTGACATGCATTCTATTGTAATTAAAAACCTGCGCCTCTGCTTTTTTTCGAAATGTCAAACACCCTGCCTCGTGTTCTCTCGCTTTAACGTCTGTCACTGTTGCTTCACGTCTTGTTTATTTCCTTTACCTAATTCCTTTTTTTAACCCTAACTTCCAACTCTTCCAACGCCCCTCGCTTTCTTTGTCACTTATCTCTCATTCCATACGTCTCTCTTTGTTACTTCAGCGAGAGCTTTCTCTCACCAGAGAGAGGCAACTTCATTTTGTCTCTATTTCACTCGACTTAATTCCGCACAAACAACAACACGTCTTTGCCAAAGCACATGCCTGCTGCTCTCTATCTCCCGCCCTCCCGAACAAATTAATTTTCAATCATGCTTCACAATAATTGCCACTAGTCGTGGTTGCGAGAGAAATGAGATACGGAGCAACAACAAAGCTATTCTTTTTTAACCTTTGGCGGAGGCAGACTCAATGAACCGTGACTCTGAGTGACATAAGTTAAGGGATGGATGCGCAAGCGGACTGATACGCTGTGTCCCAGTTCCAAGCCGTATTAAATTGAATAAACCTAACCATTTTCACTGGTGACTGCTGTAATCAAGAGAGAGCAGTTAACATTGTAATGTTATGCTATGGAACTATTGGGCATTTTAATATACAGTATATGCGATGGAGCTGGAGTCGAGGGTACCAACTTTAAATCACAATAACAAATCTATAAAAAAGTTCATCAAAATAAATAGAGATATCATGCACATATGACCCACAATGCCCCCCTTACACTGTCATATCGGTCTAACAGCGGCGTCCTTACTTTCTTAGTGCATGGCTCCAAAATCAAGCCCACACAGCCTGCACGCAGACATATTCCACAACTTGTTGACACCAAGGTTCATGTGATTGGCTGAGAGGATGCTGGTAAGGTGCTGCGTTGCATTATAAGGAAAGATGGCGTGCTGCATGAGAAGCGACGGTGGACGGAGAATGAATTCCGCATTTCCTGAATCCCTCTCACTTATTCTCCCCTCAGCCCCGTGGCTGTGTTGTGAATTTAATCATCTCTCACATGACTAACCATTGTTTTAAATCCTTAATCCCAGTTTTTTAAGTTGAGCATCTCTGCTCTCTCGCACGCGCGCACACACACAGACACACGCACACACACACCCACGCCCACACAATTTCAACAAGTCAAGAAAATGCTCCCCATATATATCCGTCTCAACGAAATGGCCTAGGCAGACGCACATATGCATACTCAAACATGGATTCGCATTCCCAACCCTGATGTGTGCACACGGAAACGCAAACATGGTCACACAAAACACATACATGAGGATAAGTAAGTAATCCAGCTTTCCTGTGCATTCCCATTACCCAGCGTGCACGGACACACTTGTGTTTTGCTGTAACACTGGAGTCGTTTCTTTTTCTCGCAGATATGTATCACTCTGGGCCGGATCTCAGGATGTTTGGCCGTGGGACAGAGTCTCCCTCTGTGACCCCCTCCCCGCCCCAGGTTATGTGTCTCCCGTGTCATATTCAATGTCTTCTGCCGCCCTTCTCCTCACCAAGCCTCGGCGCTTCCAGCAGGCTGCGCTGCCACCGGGTGTTACAGTCAACAGCGGAGCCTTGGAGATTCCTCAGATGGGATTCTGGGTTTGGTTTTTTTTTTCTTTGAAATGTTTCATCTGCCCTCACGCTGACCACTGATGATATGCAAAGTGTTAGACGGGATCCAAAAAGGCAGCTGATCCCAAGGCGTGCTGACGGCGGGCCCCGGTGTGTGCAGCTGGTGTCGGGTGATTGGCCCCGGGAGTGACTGTACTTCTTACAAGAGACCAGGCGACAAAAAAAGGACATTTTATTTGAGACCTTGTGCATAGCAGATTTTGTTTAGTTTATGGCGACAATGGGTAAAGAAATATTGCAATGCTCTTTGTCAAAGTATCTATATCATAAAATAAAAGTACATATATAAAAATAAGTATACATTATGCAGGATGGTCTTTTCAAAATGTTATATTGTTATATACTTAATTATGTGTGTGTTTAATGCTATAATCTCCATATAACAACTACTCTCTACCCTGTTGGTTTGTCGTGTCGCAATATATAATATTATATTTTCATTTCATCATCTTTATATGTTTTTTCTACATTTTATTTGCACACTAAACCTGTAAAAAAAACAAACAGTGTGGAGTAAATCACACACATTTCTTTCCAATATGTTTAAATCTCAGTGTAATTATCCATTCAGTTTATCTACCTGAGTTGGAACTAATATACCCAATTTTTCGTTGAAATTTAAATAAAATGGACCTGTGAGTGGTGTGCACATCTTTGGTGTGCTACATTTTTTTTTTTGTGTGTGGACCCGAGTTGTTGCGGAGTCTGTGAAGCCACAGTGAAGGCACACAGGGCCGGTGTCCACCCGGCTGACGTGTCCTCGAGCATGGCCTCAGGCTCCGTCCTTGTGTCCCCGCCCTGACCCTTATATTTTGGTCCTTTTACAGTGTTGTTGCAGTTTGTGAGTGTCCTTGGCTGAATGTATTGATCCTCGGCTGCTGATTGTAAAATCACGGACCACCTCGGCCTCGGCCTCTCTGTGGCCTCCACCTGTGGCTCATCAGCTCATCACTCCTTCCTCAGCTGCGCCCCGTCAACAAATCAGAGTTGGTGCAGGTGTGCTTTTTTTTTTACTCCAGCTGAGCTGATTGACAAAATCAGGCAAAAAGGAATGTGTGTTTATCCTAAAACCCCTCCGTTGAATTTTGACTGTTTCTACATAGAAAGAAATGAGGATGTGTGAATTGTTTTGAATCAATAAGATTATACAATTTTTAATAATGCAATTCTTTCTTCATTGGATTTTTAGCATTACAGTATGCTAAGCTAAAGAGCGGGAAGCACAAGTTTCATACCAACCCAACAATGAACGAGCGTGGTTGTCAATTTCTATGATAATAAAATACTTTATTTTCTTATTTCTTGTTGATATATTTCTTCTTCCGCTCCTGATCCCAAACTTTTTTCCCACCACCATTTTCACTTTACCACAAAAGTGTTCCATTCTCTCCTCCCCACTGTTTTTGTTTGTCTGGGGTTTTTCCCCTCTCTCCTCTTTGCAACGGTCTCAGTCCTAACACCTCCAGTCTCTGTGTCTGTTTCATCTTGAAAGTGTTAAACCAAAGGTTGATAACACCAGCAATCACATGTTTTGTTTTTTTTTCCTTTTCTTGAAATACGTCCAACAGATGGTTTCCAGGCCTCCTTCAAAGCAGGAAAGATGCAAAGCAGTGAAGTTTCTTATTTGACACTTGCGAGACCAAGAAGATAGAAAACAAGACGCTTAGTCTGGTGCAAAGATGTAGGCTCACAGAAGTTCCGCAAATATATATATCTATATATTTCTAAATTGATCCCACCATTCCTGTATCCCCATTTCCCTCCCCATTCCCTGTTTCATCAAAATCCATGTATCATTTTGATTCTCTACTTACCTATCACACCCCTACATACCCAAATAATGGATAACACACACTCAGCTCCCATTTTGACCTTTCTAAATCCTCACCTTTAACTGGGCTAAACATTCCCGACGCTGGCTTGGCTGAAACCAATTCTCCATAAGCGTGTTAAAACAGAATTATTTATATAACCGACAACAAACCGCATCTGTAGTGAATTGGTTCTTCTTCACTGACTTTACAAGGACAAAATATGGGAAGAATTATCCGCAAAGACAACCGGCTCTCATCTGCTGCCGATGTCGAATCTGTTTTTTTTCCCCCTTCTCTCCACATTTCTCCCGATGGGTTTCTCTGCAGATTTGCTCGTTAGTGCAACTCCAGTCTGTTGCTGCCGATTTCCTTGTTTAACGCCGCACGAGGCGGACCAGACGTCCGAGCTGCCCGCCGCTCCGCATGCTCACGTTCTGACATGTCCAGGTTGCAGGGGTCAGTCCCACCATGTTAATGAGGTCAAAGTTCAACGCGTCTGGCCCCTTCGCCGACCTCTCACGTACGCAACCAGACTGTCGTCTCAACACCGCATCACCTCGTTCTCCTCCTCTCTCCATCCATCACACACCTCCTTCTGTCTCTCATCACCCCTATATCCCATCCTCCTTCCGTCTCCTTTCCTTCTATTCACTTCCCTTTCTCTGACACCTCACCTTTTACGGCCTTTAACTCTCTATATTATATATGTTGTTATTACATTAAAGACTATGCTAGTCCAGGTATTATCTTCAGTGCGGCGTGGATGGGCCAGTGCTGAGGGCTCTGGCAAAACAATAAAAATAATAAGTTGAACTTGGCCGTTGCTGTGATGTCACCTGGCAAGGTACCTCCGGCCAGAGACATAAAAACCACACACGTACTCGGTGAACTCCGTAGTTCCACAATTTACCTCTCAACCACCACGGTGACGAATAGAACTGCAGCTGTGATTACTATTTTTAACTTTTATGTCCCGCCTGCGAGTTGTGGAGGTGTAGCAACGCGTAGTGGGGGCCAACGCAGCCCGCTTTGTTGCTTTATCACAAAGGTCCACACTCGATGGATCCTTGGATTTGTTCTCCTCAGTGTTTTAAGTGTTTTTTGTTCTCCTTTAGCACCTGTGTAACACCAGTATTACACACCGTGCCATTAATTCAGACAGCTGCCAGACAGCCAATTTGTTGCATTAAATAAAACAATGTTACGGCTGTTGGAAAAAAAAGAAAGAAATGCTTTTCATGGACTGGAATAAATCAGTGCGGCTCTATTCTGTTGCAGTGAATATTTCCCCCCCAAAAAAGAAGATGCCTCCTACAGATAAATTAAAGTGCTCATAAAAAGTCAGGCATACAGCAAAATCTACGACCCAGTGGAGGCGTTTCAATACATCTCTGAAAGAACGTGCGGAACAGTGACGTGCTTTCTGCCTCGAAACTTGAGAGAATCAGAGAATGAGGAATTATGGGAGAGGGAAGAATGGAGAAAAAACAAATAGTGAGAAAGAGGTGATGGAAGACGAAGAAGGCAGAGAGATAGTGACAAACCCTTGCATACAAATGCAAGAGGGACGCGGTGTTACTGCCTGAAATCTCCTCCACATAAATCCCTGTGCTTTATCTTGCCAACAATGCACTTACTGCAGTGTTCATAAACAATGCTTTTATGGCTTCTCATCAGATTAACGTACTTAGCCGGAGTAAGTGATGGAGTGAAATGCATATTTATAGCCGGCGTGCGGAGGGCGGAGAGGAGGAGATGGAGACATTTGAAGACGGGGAGAGGAAAGCGAGAGTGAGAAAGAGAGGAAGATGGAGCTAATTGGCTGAAAGAGATGACATTTATATCGTGGCAGGGAGGAGGAAGGTGGAGTGAGAGAGAGAGAGAGAGAGAGAGAGGACAAAAGAAGAAAGTAGAAATGGTAAGTAGATGGAATGTGTTGTCATCATGAAATTGTAATCATACAACATCGGGGATGAGCCGCCAGCTGCTGTGCAGGCAGAGCAGAGGAGAAAAAACAAATCATTCTTGTTTCAGTGCATCCATCAAAAGATTTTTTTTTTTTTTTTTTTTAGAAATCTCATTCACCACTCAAACAATGATGTTACTCTAAATCAAGTTCTTTGTTTTCGTTCTTAAACATGAACATTTCTGTATGTTTCACTATCCTTCGGGGACTTTTTTTTCTACCCTTCAAACTTGGTGCAACTGTATAAACAGAGCATATCAAGGCCTAGATGAGGAAATAGCTTTCAGGCGTTTTCCGTGACACAGCTCATTCAGATTATTATTATATTTTTTTTTTGTGCAGTATGCTTTCAATTTCAGTCCACCTTTGGGTTTATTCTTCTTCGTATTTCCCTTTGTATTGTTTTTTGAATATTTTTGGAGTGATCTCCGACACATGTATTAAATCCTCATAATACATTTATTTCCTGTTTTTAAGGCTAAGGATAATTAAGTTTCACATCTTTCTATTAAGCCCACAGTTTGCGTAAGTGCACATTTATAGTCAACAATCCTGATGCATTTAAGTCCAAGTTACCACTTGGTCTGAAGGTATTGAGCCAGATTGATTTTGAAGTTTGTTTTTTGGTTCATTAAACGATCCACTTTGCCCACCATTCAACAACTTTGCATTCATGTTTGAGTTTTAAAACCAGAAGCCCCAAACATAACTTGGAGGAGAAAAAAAAACTTTTAACCAGAACCACATTTTCCTGTAAAATCAAGTGTTCACCTTGGCCTCACGGCCGAATCCCCGACTCCTACAGTGAAAATGGGTTTCTCTCTCTGGGCCACATGCATACACTGACTGTAAAACTTTAAGGGGTGCGTGGCAGCAGTGCAGAGAGAGAGAGAGATGGTGGGAAACATGTGACCTTTGACCTCCCCGGTCAGGGTCAACGCCGGGTCGAGGGGAAACCACAGAGGGAGGGAACGTTTTGAGGATGATCCGATGTGACAGGCCCCACTCCTTCCCAGACAGGAAGTCAGGTGGATAACCTCCTCCATCCAAACTGCCAGCCACCCTTGGAGCAACATCATCACCTGCAGCAGGAGCATGCACAAGATTAAAGCCTCGCAAGAGTCACTCGGGGATCAGGTGTGGCATTTAAGTAGGTACGTTAAAAGGTTTTATGATTATGTCTAAATTTAGGTTTAAAAGGGATGACATTCCTGCACTTTATTGACAGCTTTACGACAACAGTAGATGGGTTTGTGTTCAGGAGAGCTATTTTTCTTTTTATAATGATTAATATGAAAATTCCATACGCTTATTACATGTTCACAACAGTTTAAAATGCAACAAGTTTGCAATTTGTATTTTGAGGATCAATGGCCGTGACAATCATGCACATTTAAAGTTTCTTTTTCCCCCACATGTCATAACGGTTGCCATTTTTACTGGATTGCTTCATTATCATAGCCTTTAGTGTATCCTTATTTTATTATTTAACAGGCTTTCAATCTAAAATTGCAATATTTGAACCTTTTGTGCAGGGGTTGCATAGTGTCATGGTGTCTGACGTTTTAAGCAGAAGAAGTAAAAAGCCTTTCGAAGTCGTCAAGAGATGCTAATCCACGGAGCCAGTGTCATAAATCTGCTACACACACAGCGGGAGTGGAAATTTAACACTGATTCACAGAATGTCTGCCTTTTCAGTTCTGGATTTCAATTTCTGGATTTCATTTCTGAAACAGAATTTACCAGGAAATACAGTTTTCCCATCTCCCACGCCTATGTCTCCTGTTCTCGTTTCAATCACGTTACACTGAGAAAGTCGGCTACCTCCAAGTCCATTAAGTTCCACTGTGCCAATGCCATTGATAATGGATGTATATCTGGCCTAAGGCTAAATCGACTTTGCCAATATACTGCTATCTGCTGTGGCAGACTGTGTAGAAAGTCCGCGGTACATATTAGTGATTTACTGGGCTATTTACAATGCTCCCGCAGCCCCCACCATCCCTCACGTTGTAACTCAAAACTACATTACAGGTTTCGGGCCGCCTGCTTATCTGAAGTCATAATGAAAGTTTGGCTTCCTTCTCTTTAGATGGACTATCATTTCCCTCCAGGAAAAAAAAAACAACTTTATTTTTCTGTAAGGGATGTTTTTTTTTAAACCTATGACGTTAGATATGGAGTTAAGCCGTGTGATGAATGAGACACCCCGCCACCCACTTGGCCGTTGCACATCGCAGTGCTGAAACACATGTAGAATCATTATTTTTGATGCATCAGGATTTTTATTCGAGTGAACTAACTCAAAGCACTGCGTGTGTGCATAACCCCAATCGAAATCTTGCAAACTCAATCCCAGTCCTGTAGATTCCATTTTTGCTTTTGACCAAAAAATACTTCAAAATGGGTTTCATTTCACCTTTATCAGCTCAGAGAGAACATGGATTTTCAACATAATAAGTCCAGCTTCAAAACCTTAATGTAGCCTAAACCCAAAGTGGCCTTAAAACCCAATCTGGACCCGTTAAAAATCAAATACAGCAGTACATGACTACAGAAACACTTAGGGCTCATACTGTATTCCCTGACAGGTTGGGAGAGCCTCATCCTGCTGTTTGTTTATCTAAAAAAAAAACATTTACGCTTTGCTGGCCTTGGGGTAGTGGAGTTTAGAAGGAGAACACATTCCCGTGCGCACATCTGCCCACGTACACAACCGAGTGCACGCACAGTATGTGCATAGACGTGCGCGCACTCGTATAACACCCAGGCAAAACACACATTCACTCAAAGGTGAAAATCCAAATAAAAACACATTTTACCCCGCAGAGGAAACGCGCATCTGCACACCGACACGTACACACGATATCAGTAACAGCCTGGAGAGAAAAGCTCTCGCAGCAGCTTCCAGGTGGATGGATACGCCGTGCCAAATGGCCTCCCGGATAAGGTTTGACGGCGTGGAACCAAACGTGACATGCACTCAATTAAACTTTTCACTAAACTCTTCAGAAGTTCCAAGCGCACAAACCCCGGCAACGGCGAGGACAGTCAAATTGCTCTTTGTGTCACCTGTTGCGTGATGCCTTTACGGTTGTCAAAACCCTCTTTGCCAGTTTGACCGTGGAAAAAAGGAAAATAAGTCAGGTGCAAACTCCTGATTTGTCAATCATGTGTGTTTTTGTTTTTGCCGCTTTTGAGGTGCACTTGCTTTCTGCCAGCCGAAGATGGCAATGTGCAAAGAGTATACTTGACCACACGGCATTTGGAGACCCAACACACCCATTCGACACTCCGCCGGGTACGAGAAAAGGTTCTCGTTAAACAACCAGTGGATAAAGAAAATGGCAACTAGGTCGGTGGAAACTCGGGCGGTTGGAAGTTTATAGAAATTCTCTTTTTTGCCTTCTTGTTATTTTCATTGCAAGGTCCAAACCGTTATCGTAACAACAGCGGGAATTTAACAAAAGGAGCAGGAGCGGGTAGATTTACATAGATGGGTTAATTGATTCAGACACCGTTGTGTGGGTGCGTGTGTGTGCGTGTGTGTGTGTGTGGGATTCAGAAGAAAAGCGTTCCAACCAGACTCCTCATCCAAAGGCACGTGTTTAGCGTTTTCAGAAAGGCCAGGATGGGCTTCGTATGAACCCTCTGCTCGGTGCAGCACACGCACTAATTCCGCTGCAGACGGGCATGCCAAACACACAGCTCATCCCCTCATGCCACGGAGAGAAACCAAAGAGAGTTAAAGTGAGCCTGAGATCTGTATCAGGGCCTTTAAATCAGAAACAGGTGCCGCCAGGCTGGCCTGTCTATCTCTTTCTCTAAAAAGAAACCACATGCACCGATATGCATTTCAATTTCTTCAGCGTAACATTATCTTGCAAATCTGTTAATTGTATTTGAGATTGTCTCCGACCTTCGACCTTTACATGGACGCCCATGTACGGCAGACAGGAAATGGTTCTAGAACCATTACACGGTCAGACCGGGGCTAAGTGAGACGCAGTGTTTCAAATTAGTGTCACGTAACCTTCGTTTCTTTTTTCTTTTTTTTTCTTCTTTTTTTTAACCTCGTAAGAGGAGCCGTTCAAAATGTCTTTTCAGGAATATCTTGGACTGATTACGAATATATAGAGATAATACGTTTAGAGATAAGAAGTCATTTGTAGGTCAGTGCAGGAAAGAGAGAGGAAGGATGGACGGAATGACGTAGTTAAAGAAAAGAGAGGGGAACAAAAATAGTGACGACATGTACTATAGAAAGTCAGGAAGTCAGGTCGAGACCTTAGCCGCAGGCAGCCATGACGCAACAGGCGGAAAAGTAAAAGTAATGATCTTTTATCGCTTCATATCATGTTCTCCTTCTCTCCTTATCCACATTTGTCAATGCAGGAAAACTTGACTTGCAAATGATTTCAATGTATAATTGATAAATGCCTGTTTTTTGTTTTTTTCGGACGTTCACTCCAAAGTAGTATGACCTTACGTTTATTTTTATAGTCTTTGTTTGTGCTTCAGTAATCGTGACGTGGTAATAAAGTTCTTATCTTATCTTATCTTAAAGCACCCACTGACCCCTGTTGGCCTGAGAAGGGAAAAACATCCCAATCAGTTGTTCGATGTATGATTATGTCTGGACTCAAAATGACAAGTTGTGTGCTTTTTTTTTTTTTATCAATTGCATCACTTGGGCGTCTCAAACAGCAACCCACACACAACCTGTCGGAATAATATTTATCATAATATTGTTCCCCACCCGTCTCGTCGCTCTGATATGTCTCCCTCGGCTAATAGTGTCACTCGGCAACTTTAAGTGAGTTACATGAAATGTTGCTTGTCCTCGGACGAATAAAACCACGTTTCTGTCAAACAGCCGAAAACTGGATTCTTTTAACATTCGGCTTTGGCTGGAGAATCTCCCATCCACGGCTCTGTGCCCCCACCGATCATTTCTTTCCTTGATGAAAGCCGCTCTCCTCTCCATTGGCCGTTTTTCTCATTTCACAATTACTCCCGCACTCATCCGTACACATCTCGCTGCCTCTCTCCTTAAATCTCATTCAGTCGTTTTTCAAATTGCTGTGCTCAGAATAGAATAGAAATCCAGTTTTGCCACAGCTTTAGGATTTTTTTTTTCTCTCTCTCTCCCTTTTTCATAGTGCCGTTTCCGTTCCAGCCACCCTCCTTCTACCCGCCGCTCGAAAAAATATTTCCGCCTCATACACAAAACCTCGTACCGGTTCAAATCTAAATGCTAATGACAGCTAATGTCCTTGACCCTTCCCTTTTCCTCCTGAATTTTGTATGACGGAAGACGGAAGTAGGAGATGAGAGCAGAGCTTATTGTGGACGGGGTTAAAGGCTACCCTCTCTCATTATGAAGATCTGAGCGACGGAGAAAAAGAGACAGTGACAGACAAGTTTGAAAAAAAAAAGAAAAAAAGAAGGCAATCTTTGAGATTAAAAATGCATATATAGAGCTTAAAATCCGAGGCCCGGGGTCAGCCAGGGCCTAAGCCTTTAGGTGTGTGTGTGCTCGAATGTATGGCCTCACATTTTATATTATATACCGGCTCCTGTATGTATTATTGGAAGGTAGATAGATAGATTATTTTTTTATTATTATTATGATTAGATACTGTATTGATATAAGTCTTCAGATATAAGGCTCATATTCAAGGCCAGAGATAGAAAGCACGATAGGAGCAGGAGGGTGAGTGACAGCAGACATTTAGAGATATTGAAGTGTGTTTGTGTCTGTGTGCGTTCATGTGGCTGTGTGCGATGTGTGCGCACTGGTGTGTGAGTGCGTTTGTGTCAAGGTATTGAGCTGAATTCTCTTTAAGCTGCTGACCTTCAGAGGCAGCTAAATGACAGGTAGGATCACAGCCCTCTTGGTTTAATAATGAACCACCTGACATTTGAAGATCAGATCAGCAGCCACATTACCACCGGCGCGGAGGAGGAGTAGCACATTCATATTCGCGCACACTCGGCCCAGAGGCGGCGGTGAAGCCGCCCACCTACGCGCTGACTGCGTAGCACCCTGCCGAGCTTCAGGGGTCGAGTAGCACTTTTGCAGGGTTTTGCTAAGGGATGTCGTGATGCCTTGTGGATTGGATATTTTTGAAAAGGACGTGTCAGTCGACCCAATCACTTTGGCTGTTTTTAAGGTGCAGGGCGTGGTGCCGAGGATTCCGAGTTTAGAAGTTGGATTCCTAACTGTTGTGGAGGTTGTTCGTGAACTCCTCCACCGAATGACTGAAACCCTTCAAATGTTAGTCAGTTTAATTTAATGCTTTAGCGACCACAGCAAAACGATCGCAGATCTCGGTCCACCAGCGTGTGACTTCACACAAACCCGACGATCCTCCGAAAAACGCCGACAACTGGGATTAGTTAACTTGACCCTGGTCATTTGGGCCTCAAATGACGTGGGGGGGAGCAGCCCAAGCTGTTGCAAATGACCTCAAACTCCGTCACACGTGCACATAAAAGAAACAACGTATGAACAACCTCACTGTCATAGTTCATTACTGCTTACATGCAAGAGGGATTAACAGTCCGGGTCCAATGTGTTTCCAGTTAAAATCAAGATGGGGATCTGCTGTTCATTTCTACCATTGCTTCTCTGATTTTTTTTCTTTTCTTTTGGAAGATCTTGTGATCTTAGCATTTGAGATCTGAGTAACAAAGAAAAGATGGAAAAAAAACGAATTAAAGCTGTTTAATATGCCAGAAAATGTTCTGTATAAAAAAGCTATAAAATAGCCTCAGCTGTCTTGGGCCAATGTACTCCTCACACTCATAGTAAAACTTTGGGTCATTTTTGGATTCCTCTATATTTTGCTATTTTGTATTTTTCCCCCCAGTATGACTTTGTAAACTACCTGACCAATTTGTCACTTAGATTCGGACAAGGGAAGCACCAGAATGCCACATACAACCTTTGCTATGAATTATCACACTCATTATTCTCAGTCTTGTATAGTGGATGTGAGGTAATGTGCTGGGACTGTTGTATGGAGTTAAAAGGCTTGTTTTTCACTGAGATGAATTCTCATCGTCGGACTGTGTGATGTAGACGTATAGCTCTTAACTCATCTGGTGCATTACGGAATCAGCCGGAGTGCTTTTACGTGTTGCTCCACGAGACAAATTTTCTCCTCTATAAATTGGAAGCGCGATTTTTCTTTGCATCGATTGTTTTGTCGAAAAGATGCAACCGATATTGTAAGTAATATTGTGCTGTGGAATCAATGCTTTTAATTTCTTACCTCTGAGTGTTATTATTATAATTCAAGGGGACGTAAACAGAGCATTTACAACCAGAAGCAAACGTGAATCTGATCTCACACTCTGTGACCGCTACCATTCCATCCAAACATTTGCATTCAGCGACGCCATCCTATATTGTATGATGTTGATTATAAAGTGGCATAAATTGTATTGAGGAAATCAACATAAGTACTTATTTTAACCAATAATAAATGCCTTCTCAGTAATGTCACTATGAAGTGTTTGTTGAAGCACTCATCAACATGTAACAAGATCAACAAGACCATTTATCGTGGAGCTGGTGAAAAATTGCCAAGTTAACCCAACCATGTGGATGTTACTCTATTAGTGTCTAATAGAAACCGTATTATATGCTTGTGTATTTACATTTCACCCTTTTCATGTGTGTTTGTGTTGTTTCTGCATATTTTGACAAAAGTTTTGCACATTGGTGTGTGGGAGGAGAAGGAGGCCAAATGTCAAGGGGAGGAAATGTGAGCTGCTATTAACCTTGATTTATTGTCCGGGCCGACTTTAAAGAGAATACATTGTAAATGATGTAATGAGGTAATAGCACTCAGCAGAAAGCTCACGTGTATCCTCGTCATTTTGTACAATCAAAGCCAAACTTTTTCGTTGGCTAGATAGTGTAGTAGAAAATGCTTTTTGGTGCATGCAAAACTATTATTTTATATGCCGTCTTTTGGTATCTTTAATTAAACAAAATTGCTTTATTTCAGTTTTTTAATACTTTTATCTCTTGGGAGTGTCCAACCAAAGCCTTCAACTTCACAACACACCCAAACATGTGGATGTGATAAATCCTCTTCAGCGTGGGGTTTTGATGCACCACTTATTTACACAGAGACGCACGGTGGCTGCAAACTGTTTTTGGTGCATGATAAACATTTTGATTGAGGAGGGGAAAAAAAACATGAACCCGAGACTTTTGGTTTCATCAGTTTATTTCTCCCTCGAACAGATTCTCAGCGCGTTTGGCCGCATCAGTTGTAAATTACTCCGAAAATGATCTGCTATCAGGAAACTCCCTTTCAGAGTCAGACCGTGGTGTTGGTGAGTGTATCCATCTGTTTTTTTTGTGGTTACTTAAGTGTGTGTGTGATGCTCCATCGGGGAGGGGGAGGGGGGTGGGGGGACTCCCCACGATTTAATCCCTGCCGTCAGATTAGAGATCCATTGAGGTAAACCAGAGATAGCCTGGTATTAAAGGAAGGTGACATCATGGGGGTTCCTGAAGTGCCGGTGATGAGAGCGAGGAAGAGGAGACGGGCGATAAAGGTAGGCAATGATAAAGAAGAGAGGTCAGGAGAAGAGACGATAAGCATCCCCGCAAAATGATTGCACTGTGAGTGTTTTTTTTAGTTTTATCTCCAGATTTTGCACCTTTTCTTCTCTCTGAATCAAATCTGCGACACCATCGTTTGTTCAAAGCGCTTTATAAATAATTAGCACCCGAGAGATTTCGCCTTTGTATCTCCAGAATGTCGCCTACTCTGCAAAGAGAGAAAAGTCTTTATTTTTTTAATTAGCGAAGGGTTTTATATGGCTTGATGCCATTCCAGGTTAAACCTGAGAATTGATTTAATCTCCAACATTGGAAGTTTTTCTTTCGGTGGTATATTTTTCACCCCAGTGCTTTAGGGTGTGTTTTTTTTGTAACTTGAACAGGGCTTTTTTTTGGTGGGTCCATGTGTTTTCTTGGTATGTGGCTCATTACCAGAACTGAGGTTTGTGGTTGCGTCCAGCCATAATGGTTTCCATTTGCAAATTTTTACAGATTTTCTAATCGGCTTTCTAAGGCTGGTGTGACGGAGGAGAGCTGAACATGTGTTTCAAGGGAACTTTGATTCAGCCAACACAGAACTACGACTGTGGCTCGGTAAACCAAAAAAGTGAAGTCGTCGAAGGATATAGAAAACATATATTTACATAAAAATTAAGATAACTTTTTGTGTAAGCAGAGTCACGGTTCAATTAGTTTGGCGTTGGACTTTTTTTGTACCCGAAAAAAGAAACAAAGGAGGAAATGAGCTAATTTGTAGACAGCCACAACAGAAAGAGGATTGAATAAGGAGGACAGGGTGGGTGGCTGGGTCAATTAAATATCATCATTTCTCATTTCCTGTGAACATATTCAATGTTCCCAGACACTAATCGTGGTTATTACTGTAACCATGACAGAGTAGGTCCCAGTCACTTAAACTAAGTGGAAAAACGTAACCCAGAGCACCAGGAATCCTAACCTAAATCCAGTAATTATTTTAACCCAGTCATAAGCAATCATTAAAGCTGTTATACGTGATATATTTTTAATGTGACAATGTGGACATAATGTGGAAAAGGATGTGAGGAACCAATTTATCCCAGTGAACAAGCTCATGAATCTGCGGGTCCGTTACTCTCTGCTTTGGTTTCGCTCTCACAGCATCGCGTTCAGCCACGGTACGCAGCCGTTTTCCTCAATAGAACTCTAAAAACTCTGTTTTCACCACCTGCCCAACTTCAAAAGATAGAGCCTTTTTTCAGGTTCAAAGGAAAATACTAGAAATGCTAAATCTTACCTTGTGCTTATCTCTGGCTCCCCTCTTTTTTTTATTTAATCTCCTTTGCTCCTTCCATTATCCTTCTCCTTGTTGTTTGTGTGTCGAACCACTTTGCCTACCCCCAGTGTAAAAAAAAGTTATTTATGCATGTTTAATATAAACAACAACAACACCATCTAAAGAAAAAAGGAAATCAAGGCTACAGATGAGGAAATACGACAAACGGAGACAAGAGGGTAGAAGACAATGACAGAGAAGAAGAAAAAAGAATACAGTGTTATTCCATGGGGGCAATGAAGACAGTTATGTGCGTCCTATTTTTTTTCTCATTAAAATCTAATTTGCATTTGTGTTTTCTTTTGCTCTTTTCCCCAGATGTGGTATCATCAAGTGGTCAAATGTATTCACGCGTGTCCATACTTCCTTTTGTACCATCACTCTCAAAAAAAAGGAAAAAAAAAAACTCAATTCACTTGCAAAATGCATATGAGGAAATGTAGTTTTTTCTGTTACAGAGCAAATGAGTAAGTGACAAGATGTTTTTTCTCTCACTGTGGGTCATTTCTTTTTCCATAAGTCTTAAGTCGGCTGACAGCAACCGAAAGTAATCGTGCGGGGAATTGTCTTTGGTAAAACCTTTAAGCTCCTACATCAACTATTTATATTGAAAGATGCATGTAGGCTGCATATAGTTTAGTTTGAAATGAAAATTCTAAATAATTCACCGGAAATGTTAAAATGCAAATGCTTACATTCGGGGCCAGGAGACACCCAGATGGTTGAAGCATATAAAACGGTGTTAATTATTGAAACAACAAATTAAAGTTTCGCTTTGGTCCTCCACATTGCCTTTGAGGGTGTGAAGTTCTGTACTCAACACCGTGTCTGGGAGCCAGTACAAATTAAATTAGGTGACATAGTTGTTGCCGTGGCAACTATGCAAAGCTCTGCAAGGCATCTCATAATTTTTGGCAACACCGCAGCTCGACTGTTGCCATGGAGTCGAGAGACAATGACGGAGAGAGTTGGACAAGTGGCAGGACTGGTATTTGGCGACAGAAGTCAGCTAAACTATAAGGCTTTGGAATTCAAAAAATCCAAAAGGGACACTACCTCTGTCTTCACGACAGCTTTTTTTTGACATTGTCGTCATGACTGGGGAAGTTTCTGTGGCTGTGAGTGAGGCAGAGCAATCGACACAGGAGAGAGTTGGAGAGAGCTCCACGCTGGATTTACAGAGAGAGCTTTGAGTCATTGCCAGCTAACTGACGAACCAGACAGACACTGCAGGGTGATTAGGTGAGAAGGAGTTCACAATGCGTCTGGGATGAGTAAATACAACTCGGTGGGGCGACAAAAGAGCAGCAAGGCTGGACTCTCAATGGGGCAAAGTTCAAAAATCATACAAGTCTTCAGGATTCACCAGGAGCCAGGAATCTCTAGTTCTTGCTTGGAAAATAACAACTTCAATGTCTGTCTCCCGTGTTTTGTGTTTGGTGCTTGACACAGTCATCCATCCAGCCCAAGCAGGTTGGAAAAAAGATATGGCACGGCAATGGATTGAATGAAATATGATAATGGGTCGAGGTTAGACAACCAGGCAGAGTCTCACACACACACACACACAAATGTGGATACACACCGCATATGCACCTAATGGTACCACGTTAGAAAAATCGGAGAGAAAGAGGAAGGGACGCCGGGAATAGGCCGAGCCACAAAATGTCATTTTGTGTCCGAATGGGTCGAGACACTAAGCACGATGGATGTCGCTCAGCAGACAGACGTTTTGGTGTCTGACCTGAGACTGTGGCACTCTGGGCAGCGTTCGCAAATTAGATGTTACAAAATGACCCGGGGAACGACACTCCGATCTATATTTCAGATCGCACCTGAGATTTGTTTGCGCTGCGGCACATTTTCTCCAAGCAGGCTGCAGGGAAATGGTCCGGAGGGAGACATCATTCTGGGTCTATATACAATAAACAACATGTTTATGGATAGGCTAGCTGGGAAATTGGTGTTGGGGCACGGGGCCAATTGCGGCTTTCATAGATGCCAGGGATAGTTTTTCTGATGAAACTGTCAACCGAGGTGATTTTGGCTAAAAGAAGACTTGGTTTTTAATGGGGGCCTGCTGAGAAACCAATTTGAAGAATGGGACAAGGATAGGGATTGAGGGCTAGTATGTGAGCGTGTTTGGGTCTGGGACACTTTCTGTGAATGGGCCACTTTTCCCAGCGTGAGGAATTTAAGAGCAAATAAAATTGAAACCGAGCACACAGAAGTGCCTCTGGGTAGCATTGAAATTTATTTTATGGCATAACGTAAACCAAGGTTCTATTTATCTTCTTCTTATATTGATTTTTAAATATATATATTGCTTTTTTGCATTGCGGGAATTCCAAGTACTAGTTGCTGATTGATCCAGATCCAGATAATACAGTCAACTTAAATTCAAATGAAATATTCCTGCACAAATAAGGTGTGATCAACATTTTATGCCTGGCTAGAGAGTTGAGCATTTATGCACACACTATTTACACTTAGTCATGCATCTAAACAAATTCCCACAGGACATTTTTAATTAGCTCTGTGATGAATGATAGGACCCGCTGATCACGATAATGAATGAGCCGCATCTGTTCAAGTATGTATGCAAATTTTACCCCCAAAAAATGATATTTATACTGTTTGTCGTGAGGTCCCATACATTTTTTTCAATTTAGGTC
This sequence comes from Colistium nudipinnis, assembly GCA_016785305.1. Taxonomy (NCBI): domain Eukaryota; kingdom Metazoa; phylum Chordata; class Actinopteri; order Pleuronectiformes; family Rhombosoleidae; genus Colistium; species Colistium nudipinnis. The sequence goes on from JAFBJU010001167.1 coordinate 264,376, forward strand.
TATTATTTAACTTTGCCATTAGAAATGAATAGGTGAGATCACTGAAATCAATATAAGTGGTAAAACAGTTCAGGTGTTCACGTGTTCCCACGATTACTTCTGGTTGAATAAACACACACACACACACTTAACATATGATTTGAGTCTGATAGAAGACAGTCAGTGTTTTCTAAAAGTGGGACTCGAGCTGCCGTGACGCAGCCTGGTGGAGAGAGACAGACGTAGATTTATTCAAGTACTGGTTCCTGTACAGACAAACAGATGGACATTTGTCAGATAAATTTACCTGTCACACTGTAGACACCCAAACAATCTGTGCTTTTGTAAATGGACTGAACACAACAACTTATCAAGATTGCTGCAAAGCTCTTGACAGAAGGTTAAATGAGACAAGGTATAGAAAACAGCGTTTTTTTGGTCTCCAGACTTGAGATTGTTGCGGTAGCCACTTTTTTTCTCAAAGTTTTTTCTCATATTTTTTTCCACCATAGTCTGACCCTAAAAAGATTTTTTTTTTCCAAATTAAAATGTTCAACCGTTTTTTGTGGAAATAGTTTTACCCATTTCAGAAAAATATAAGAATTTTATTAGCAATATGTAGTTAATTGGGAATACATTGAAAATGTGGCAAAGAGAAGAAGCTTCGATATCAGGCTAAGTAAAGGTGCCAATTCAGCACAAAGTGTGATGGTTGGAATTGGCCGCTCTAGAGGTGGAGGACTGGATTGAAACGGTATGGGAGACGGGAAATGTTGACTGCAGAGTTAACTTTAGCGAGCACGTCAGCCAGGATGTCTTAAGCAGCGGAGACGGGTGTAGGGTAGGACGAGGGAGATTGAAAGTGGAGGAGGGTTATTTATCAAAGCGTCTTCGCTCGGCTGCCTTCGACCCTGCAGACTTACCATTTCGGAGGAGTGGTGGTGACATGTTGAAGTGCAGAGGAGAGGAAAAGGAAGAGGTGAATGACAAGGGGGCTGATGGAAATGTGGAAGTACGTGTCTGCAGAGAGAGCAATGCTTCGATGGTCCCCAGTGCCGTCAGCCCAACAGCCGAGTGATATGAAGAAATATTGAATAGTTTGCACCATGTGTGAATGTTTATGATGCAAGGGTGAAGAAATACATCATTTATTGAATCATATGCCGTTCATCTCAGCTAACATCCCTGCACGTACACATGACGTAGGTATGATTAGCTCCGCGGGGATGCGATGTTAAGGAGACAAGGGGTTACATCTGTTGAGAGACTGAAAAAAAGATGAAATGGCTCTGCTGTCTACAGCGTGTCAGTGCAGAGGATTGATACTGCAAAGATAAAATCAAGATTGATGACATAAAGGAGTTGCTAGACAACAGGTACACACAAAACACCGAGGGAAACCTTGCTTACTAAAATTGATGTAATTTGTTGCACCACCATGGTTCGAATAAATAGTGCAGCAGAGAGAGTTTTCGGTGCTTCAGGGAGGCATGAAGCAAGAGAAAACTGCTTTTTTGAAGAGAGCTGTTAACAAGACAGATATTTGTTTTAATATATTGTAAGTCTTTATTTTAAAGGTTACCTGTTGGTAAGCTGTAAAATAAAGGCAGTGGTGCAGAAAGTGCACTATTTCCACTTTGACATATAGTGGAAGCACAAAGCATAATTATAGTTAAATTATAATATTAATAAATATTATATAAAGCATACTCTCTATATATTATAGAAAAATATGATTTATCTAAAACTTTTGTTTTAACCTTAACCTATATGAAGTAAGAGGGGAACTGAATACAACATGTAAAACCTTTTTTATTTTATATTGTTCTTGCTCTATTTTTCACTGGATTTTTAGACCAAATCAGTAAAGACATGGTTTTTCTTTTCTTTAACCGCTGGTGATTACAGGAAACATATTGATAATCAACATGTAGTTTAACTTCACGGATAAGTGGAAATGTTGGGCTGTTTAATGTGTTTCAAAGTAACATTTCAGACGAGTTAGGAGGACTGTTAATATGTAATTTACAGAATGTAAGCGAATGCGTCACTATTTTGATAGAGAGATCTAGCGGCAAATGGTGAATGGGTGAGTGGCGGAAGTGTGTTGTGATTGGACGGATGTTCTGGGGGGGAGGGAGGAAGCGAGAAAGAGGAGCGGGAGAAGCTACGAGAGAACTCGTGCGTTCGTGCGTGTAAGGGCTAAATGAGTGATATCTTTATTTTTTTGGCGTAATTACGGCCCACAGTAACTTGTGTTCATACTGTAATAAATACGAGACCAAAGACACTTTGAGTCTGATAGAGTTCAGGCACCTAAGGTACACAATCAGTGACGTATGCGGTCTAGGGGCGGAGCAGCGGTTAATCTGTGTTCCGTTTTTTAATCGCTTAAACTTCCTGTGATTAATTCATCGAGATGAACGCTTTAAATCCACACCGCTAATTAAAACCTGAGCAACTGGATGATGCAACTAGGTTTGGAAGGAAATAAGGAGGTGAGATGAGCTGCCGGTGGAGCGGAGAGCAGAGGCCCCAGGACCGTTGGTGAGCAGGTGGAACACGACCATGACGTCACTGCAATGTTTCAATGGATACAACAAAAGAGACACACACGGAGTGGAAAACGACAACAACGTCATTGCATTGTTTCAATGCAGATTCCAGAAAAGACATACAAAGGTAAGATTTTTTTTTTAAATATCTTAACTGATTAGAGCAGCATTATACCCCCCCCCTCTTCTTTAACACACTAATGTTTCTGAGTTACTACAAAAGTCTCTCAAAAGTGATGAAAAGGATTATCAGTAGTAACATGTCATATTGATGTGTTATTTGTGTACGGTTGTGTGGCAGGAGTTTGCAGATATGTTAAGTGAGGTAGGATGGATGTTTTGAATGGCTTTGCACCACTTTTTGTTGTTTACTGTGCACTTTGTTGAGAAAGAGTGGAAATGTGATTTGGTGTCGCTGCTGCTGTGACCATTAAAAGCCTCAGCTGTGCCCAACTGGCCTTGGCCAACATTTGTGTTGACTTGCCAGTCTGGCCTGTCAGCGGTCTCTCCCTCGCCCATTCAGAGGTCCGCTATGGAAATGTTATGGAAATTTTTCGGAAACGGGTTCATTGTGTTGTTCACAGTTGGGATGAATGGTTACCGGTAGGTCGCCATCATCACCAAAGAGCCGCTGGGGCAGAAAATCTCTGGAGTGGAGATTTCATGCGTGCGCTGAGCGGTCGGGTCCCCGCAGAGCGAAATAGATTTAAACAGCGTTGTACACACCGCACCGTGCACACACACACACACACAGACACTAAATGGCCACACATAGCAGAACACATGCCAACCATTCTCACATTCAGTCAATCACCTGTCTCGTATGGCGCCTAAGCCCCAGGATTAGCTGTGATCCCAGCAGTCATTTTCACAGCATTAACATGGATCATTGGTTCTGTTGGGCCTGAGCTGTGAACTTACTGACCTGGGGAAAACACACAAACACTGGAACACTTCTACATTTGACTAATCAGACTGTTATCCTGGACGTCCCTGTTGTATTTGGAATAATATAACATTTTAAACAATTCAGGATAAAACTTTATTGATCCCCGTGAAGGATGTTAGTCAGTACGGCAGGGAAATATTACTGACTCAGGAGAGATAAAACGCGACTGGAATTTGGAAATTAATATTTGCAACAAATAAGAGGCATTTGTTTTCGTGGGCACTATTAATATGCTGCTCACAACTGCATCTTGCAGATGGTCTGAAATTAATTTACAGACATTGACTTTCATACTCGAAATTCAAAAAGGATCCTATATGGAACATTTTTGCAGATATCACCGTAAAAGCACAACCAACCAAAATATTTGTTAATTTATATATATGATGAATATTATGTGCAGGGAAAATTGCTTATGCAGGGGGGTTGATGGATTGACGTTCATTGACAATGCCTTCTCCACCACCAGACACATGTAAATTCCTAAAAATGTCACATTGTGTGTTATCTCCATATCTCTCTATATGGTTTTTGAATAATCCTGCAGTAGTTTTTTTTTACTATTTTTACCTCACAATCGATATTTAAGCTTTCTTATCAAGCCACTGCGCAATGAACTTGAATTTAGTGGACAGCAAGCCCCGACCTGCTTTTCTATTCTTTATTTTTTGACATCTTTATTACTTGCCACTGCCAGTTTTTTTTACTGTCAGGACTCCAAAAATGGAAAATAAGGAAATTAAAGTCTTACTTAAAAGGATTATTACCCTATTATATTTTCACTACATACCAAACAGAGTGTTTTTGGTATAGAAAATTGCCCTACCTTCTTTTTTATACAGTTGTGTTTCTCCCATCTCAGCTGATTTATTTCCATGCATATTACAAGGGAGTAACATATTCTTTTTTGTGTAGCGTGTGACAATGAACGGATTGTGTGCCAGCTTCTGTCCATATTTCCTTGAATCACTGTTGCCAGAACAGGTTATTTGCAGGCCGTCAGCAAATTTAGCTGAATCCACTCCATGACCTTTTTAATGTCACTTTCCATACCTTTAAATGCCACGCTGGGCTCCGACACACAGCAGCAGTAAGATTTACAGCTTTGTCGAAGTTAACGTCGCCAGAAATGATACCATTTTTGGCAATGTCTGGAAATATATTTCTTTCTCTGATAAAGTATTATGAACGCTAATATCAAGCACTTAGTAGCGTAGTTTTACTTCATCACTGAACTGATGGCCACTTTTTCCTCCAGCACAAAGTGTTTCTTGTTCGGTAACTTGGACACATGCACAAACTCCATTGCGCGCGCACACACACACACACACACACACACACACACACACACACACACACACACTATATTACACTTCTAATCGCCTATTTTCCCATGAAAATCACCATGCAAAATACTGTGGTTAAAACTTGACTGTCAAACTGACTGCATTCAACCACAAGCCGTGCTGATTAGGACCAGATAACGGGTGGGACTCCATATATCTCTTTAGATAAATCCAGGAGGATAAAATCTAAGCCCAGTCCACTAAATCAGTTGTGTGTGTGTGTGTGGGGCTACCAGTCATCCGTCTTTGTGTGGGAGAAAGTTAAAGATCACCACTGATCTTGTGTTGAACTGCAGTATAATCCCGGGTGATAAATCACATGGCTAGACTGGATGTGGCTAGAGTCACTTGCGTGAGTCGTGGTTTGGCCTTCATAAAACGGAGTTCAAGTCCACCATTGATCTTCCATTGACGAGAGATGCAATCTGTGTTGATAAATCCCCTCTTTATCTCGTTTGGGAGCACAACGCAGCCCACTCGCATGAATATTGGCAGGATGCTGCGGGAGTTACTCTGCTCCATAAATTCAGGCTTGACTTTTGGATTGAAGGACCATGGTTTCTGTAAAGTTTTTGAGTTGCCTTTTTTTTTCATGTATTTTATTGGAATATTTTTAGAATTTTGTCAGGGTTTTACAAAATGATTTAACACAGTCATGAATCAATCAAGGTTAGGGAATTTGTTGTCTTTTTCAACCAAATCATACTTAATTTCAGACTGGATTGTGCATAATGTGACAAGCAACATTTTTCTATGACAGACTTAAACCACCACTTACAAAGTTTGTGAAATAATGAAAGCAGGTTTACGTACATAAAGCTGTCCAACTCTCAATAATAGTTATGATTTTCGAAGTTGTGCTTATGTCTCGATTCACCTCTGTGTTAATGCTGTGGTGTATGGTGCTGTATCTTTGGTCACATAAATATCCACCTTGGGACAGATTGCCAGCCGCTCACAGAGCCAACATGCAGAGGCTAACAATTCCTCCACAACGCACTAATGCACGGTTGCACTAACATTTCCGTGGAGAAACCCGGCCTCAGTCGTGCACTGATCTTTGAACTTTTAGTCTGTGGATGCTGTGTTATCCAGTCAACCAGTTCATAACTGGAAAGCAGGTCATTGACCGCCGAATAATGCATTGTGGACTTTTTATCACAGGGTTCACACGTGAATGTTGTCACATCTCTGATAATCAAAACCATTTTATAATCCATACTGATGTATAATGGTCAAAAACACAAGTCATTCCTAAATTCTAGAAGGCAAAGGAAGAAAATGTCAGTAAATGCGTCATTTTAGGTCTTGGAAACAAGACGCATGGATTATTTAAATTTAAGATCCTATCCCTAACGAGGTATCCTCTAGATATTTATAATTCCAGGATTTAATATATATATATATAAAATCTATCTCTCTTTAGTTGTACTGTCTTCCCGTGGAACACTGCGCGGTGACAAAGCACGTTTGGGAGCGTGAACTGTTCTCCACTGACTGCGTTTGAGGAGAGAACTGATCTGAACCATCACAAAGGTTGTTCCCTCAAGTGCCTCCCACCCTTTCTGTTTGAGACTATTTGAATGAAGCCAGGAATTCCAGGGGGATTTGCCTGTCTGTGGAGGGAGGACATAAGTCTGAGATCACATAGAAAAACCCTGACTTGCATACAATCCGCCGAGCCTTTCTACACAAGCCTTTCTTTGCTGCTGCGCTGTTTATTTGCACAGGCATCCTCGGTATTGAGCCGCCTCGCTCACTTCACAGCAAAAAAAAAAAAAAAAAAAAGCAGATGATCTTTTTTTTGCTTCTCATTGCTAAGGAATTTATAGGAAATTTCCTGTCACTGTGATGTCTTTGAAATAGTCGAACCTGTTCAGCAGATATTGAACCTCCATTCTGAGGCTAATGCCGTACAGTGAATAAAAAGATTCTCCAGGGCTTTGACCTCGATGATATTGCATTTAAATGAAATATATCACTGCAGCCTTTCTTTATACCATCCTGTATTTTGTGACAAAAATTCCCTAAATGTCCTGATTTTAGGTCCTTTGACAAACTCGCAAACTCATCCTGACGTCTGGACAGCAAAAGTTTTTTAAATCGCTGGCCACCCTTGCTTATTGAGCTTGAGTTATTTCATTGGACAGCTGGTTGCTTGTAATTTTATTCAAGAGTGCAGGACTATTTCCGTGTTGCCATCTGGTGACTGGACGATGTGAAAGCAAACCCACGCGGTGCGCAAAAACAGACCTTTTCGATTGGGATCTCGGTAGGATTTGTTAATCTGCCAAAGATGCAGGCTTTAAATAAATTGAAAAAGTTTAAATTATTTATGTCGGGGAAAGTTGGATTTTAATTTCAGTGTTGGTAGTTCGATAAAGAGCTGGAGCCCGGTCAGAGCCTGATACATTGGGGAAATATTTGACACCAACACAGCGTTTGTGGAATCATTTATCATGACGCCAGAGGAATAGTCATTAATATTTATACCTATGGATGGATCCATTTCTCTTTTTTTTTTGACCGAAAAAGAGAAGACTTTTTGAATACACACATTCATGACATATTTGATTAGGTGCAGGGATTTCTATTGTCCCAAACCTAATTACACAGCATACCACTTTTAAAGCCCCATTCCCTTTTTTGTTTTAATCGCAAGTTTTATTTTTGTTCTCATTAGGTTTGTGTGATGAATTGAGACCGGTCTGAACCATACAGTAAATTGCCACTTGAATCACTCCCGTCATAATCAAATAGAATGAATAACGATGGCCGTCCATTGAATTACAAATAACCAATCAGAAACAATCTACATCCTTCACTGAAACGTTACAGTTACCCAGCGCGACATGTGACAGGTGGCATGTATTATATTGTTCTAGTCCACCAGAAACTTGTTATTTAGTTGGCTGAAGTTCATACAGGTGTAATTATACCGTGAACTTTTTTGTACAACCAGGCATTCTTCTACCAGTGGGATACTGGCAGCGGGCGCTGGAGTCCATGCCGCGTGCATCCCTGTAGAGGTGATCCTAACCAGCATGTGGGCAAAAAACATTTTCAGTACCCACAGAGCATTGGATAGAAGTGATGAATTACATTAACCGCCGAGAAAAACATCAGCGATCACTGATCCTTGTTGGCTACACAGCCAGCTGGAAATAAAAATACAGGTTGGGGTAAAATAATCTGAATTGAATTATAACCTGTGGTTGTTTACATTGTAGAACGGGAAAAGGAAGCGTTGTGTAACACAACAATTGTCATGTCATCATCTGTTCCACTGAGTTGTGACTTCACAGATAATTGTCGTGGGATTTGCTGAGAATATATAGAGCTCGGGAACATACTCCGTGGAAGAAAAGTGTTCTGGGGACCAGTAATGTTGTCACTATGGCAATGTGTCTATCAGAGTTTGACTTTGTGTATTGCATATGTGGAAATCTTTGGTCGGGCGGCAGATGGTGCCACCATGAAGAACAATTCACCAACATCCCAGAGTATATAAAAGCTTGATCCTCCTGGGAGCATAAATGTGTTCAGCTTGTTAATGGATCGCACGAGAGCAGAGGTCACCAGAGGGTTGTCGCCACAATCTATACCCTGGTGACCATGAATATTAATACCACATTTCAAAGGAAGCTCCACAACAAGATAGACCCACTATATTGGGAATACTGATGTGAGGTCAGATACTTCCAGCCTAGACCGCACTAGGGATTTAAGAGTGTAGGGGAAAAAAAAAATACCTTTTTGTGTTTTTTTTGCCTTTGTTTCACTCATATGTTCAGTAACAAGGACAGAAAGTGAATCTTATAGATCAGGCATCCTGTCGGTATCTTTATTGATCGATGTTTTTTTTTTTGGCTTGCCTCTGGGTCATGCTACAGAGCCACTACCTCTGGGGCAGGTAAAGCAGGCTGGTTGGATTTTTTACCTCTTTTGTCAACTATGAATATCTTGAACATCTAATATGTACATTATTACCCGCATTTTTTAAACATACTACATCCTTTCAATCCTCCTCGGAGGGTGGCCCTTATCAATCACACTTTGCAATAAATAACTGGATTAGTATATCTGACCATGTCTATTACCATATCTATATTCAGCGCTTGCGTTTCTGCATGAATGTGTTTGCATGTGCTGTATGTGTACATGAATGTGTGTGTTGATGGATGGATACGGCTTTGTCATTGGGTTTGATGCCTCAGCAGTATAATGAATGATAGTTAGAGATACGACCTTGGGACACACACCATTCATCACTCGACACAACTGATATGTATCAAAAAAGTTTCCCCGACAGACACACAAACACAGGGGGAATTTGTACATTCACTTTTGCAATGAATTTGTTATTTGTGTGTCTCGTTGGCAACACAGTTATTTCTGCAATTAAAAAATAAATGGAGTAATATGAAAAAAAATCACAAACGGATAAAAAGAAGCTCATTGTGAAGGAAAAGGTCAAATTAACAATCAACAAGATGAGCTTTCAAAGAAGCAATAAACAAGCCAACACCATGTGTGGGTGTTGCAAAGATGTGATTTTCTCTCACTCACACTGATTTAAAAAAAAAATTAAAATACATAAATAAAAATGTTACCACAAAAATGGAAAAAATCCACCATGCCAGGTTTACCGGATTGCTTATTTGCATAGTTTGACCACAAGAGGGAAAAAGTTCAGTTTTCCCATGCATGTATGATATTAAACTTACATGATCGCGGATGGTCAGGAAAATCCTGACCATGAAATCACTTTTCAAACATACGTACACATGCATCGGCAGCACCTTAGCCTATCTTTTATTTCATTTCATGCCTTCAGACACTCGTAACTAGTAAGTGATATAAGGAGGTGTTTCAGTACAGGGAGCAGATTAGTCAAGTGACTACATGCAGCATCCATCACCTAGATCCATCATCTCCTACGCGCCCACCATGAATCAAGTTAGCCTACTGTTGTGAGCGCTGACTTTTTCACTGAGCATTTCGCAGCAGATTGGCCATTAATTTGGATGACACAAGGTTTAGATCGGGGTGATAAAGAAGATTAAAATTCCAATTTCGGAGGCGGGCTAAAAATGGCAGCTAGAGGTAACGATTTGCATTTTAAAACACCCAGAAGTCCCAGGTGAAATTACTGACTTGATCTTGCTGAGACCACACCACGCATAAACCCACACACAGCGACAGTGTATTGGATTTTCATTTGGGCTTTTCTGACACATGGCATTGATGATGAGACGAGGGGTTTCTGCATTCATGTTTAACCTAAGAGTGAGCTGTGTCCCTTTATTTATAGTTTTGTTGTGCAAAAGCTGGCTCCATATTTACCACAAAGAGGTTATATGAAGTTTTACAATGCTGCTGACGGTTGTGGGCATGCATGTGGCTCTTTGTGACACACTCAATTATAATTACGAGTTTAACATTTTCCATTAGGATGGACGGAATGGATAAACTAAGTGTCGGGTCTGCTTTGAGGGGCTCAAGAAATGTCCAGAGCATTACGCCAGAGCCATTTATTTTATTATCTATTCGTGCTTCTTCAAAAAATAAGCAAAAGTTGACAATTCCATTGTATTTTCATCTTGAGCTAGATCTTTATTAATGAGCTGGCTTGAGTTGAAAAGGACGTTGTGTGACTTTCATGGAAGCCAAATGTGAAACACTCTGTTCCAGGGTGAGGATATTAAATATCAAGGCCTCTTTGTAAGTATGGATTTATTGGCAGGACAGAAATAAGCAGAATAGAGCAGAACACACACACGCACGCACCCACACACACACATACACATATACACACAGACACACATGGACAGTGATTGTGGGTCCAATTTTGGGAGCTATCTGCTTCTTGATGAAGAAGTAAGTCCCACTGCTCTTCCTCATAGGCCAGCCACAGGCCGCTGGGCATTGACCATCAAGTTTTCTGGCTTAGGCCATTTCGCGTGTGGCCTTGACGTCAATATTGCTGATCACAGCACTGCAAGAGTTTGTGTTGAAAGTGTTTTGTTGAAGTTGCTGTGGGGTAAAACTATGTTAACGAGTATCGATTCCCTGCAACTAAATTGTCAGAGGACGGAGGAGCGGGGGTGAGGAGAGTAATGCAAGGATGGAAAAAAAAAAAAAAAAGGAGGGGGGGGAAAAAAAATAAAGACGCGAGAGTGCAAGGATGGAAAAAAAAAAAAAAAAAGAGGGGGGGGAAACAAAATAAAGACGCTAGAGGTTGGAGAGAGAAAATTGCAAAGTGATGAGCACATTAAAAGCATGTGGACAGCGGAGATTAAAAGAAGCAGCAGGGCTGACGACGGTGGGGAAGATAGAGTTAGGCAACACATAAACGAAAAGATTCCTCCATCTAATCACCAGTGAGCAGACTGGGAAGCCACTTTGCTTTGGGGATATTTAATCAACGCATTTTTTAAACGAGGATATTTGGCTGCAGTGAGCAAGCAGTGCCCTGTGTTTTCTCCCCTGAGACTGATTATTATTTTCTTTTCCAGGGCCTGTTATCCGCACGCAGATGGATCCTTGTGCTGCAAAATAACATAACAAGCCCAAATGTAAGAAGAGAGGAAAAAAAAAGTTTTCCCTGTAGTCAGACTTCTTGTTCAACTCTTCCTGGTGTTTTCTAAACATGGAATGGAACATAGCCTTATGGCAGGTCTAAACGCAGAACATCTGCCGTATTTTAATAAATATTCTATGTGCAAGTCTTTTGCCGAATGAGAGATGAGGCTTGAACAGGCCTGATAAACCTCACATCAACCTACATCAGAATGTTTCACAGCCAATCCCACCCAGATTTGATGGATATAGTATTTTAGCTAAAGCTGAAATCGCTGTGAGTCACAATGATAATAATTGAATTATATATCGTAAGTAAAAGAATAATCTCAAAGCTCCCGGGGTTTCTCAAAGTAGGACCCCGAGTGGAATTTAAGATGGACGCGCTGCGTGTTTCTCAAAGACAGAGATGAAGTTAAATCCCACTGCGTGAACCTTCAAATAATCTGTTACTATCTACCACATTCATCCATTCATCCGTTTTTCAAATGCGTTTACCGGAGTTGCGAGCTCCGAGTCTCTCTCTGAGCGGCGCGGGCTTCTCTCTCAGTATCTCCAGCTATCTTATCCGCGGTCAGGGCTCCTCTGAGTTGATCATAGTATTTACAGTTTTGAAATAAACAGTCTAACACAATAGTTTGTAACAAAGCCATTTTGTGTTTTCCTCACGTCTACACGACCATAAAGGCGTCAGTGCTCCGTCTCTCTGATTTACTTTTTCCAAATCAATTGCCAACACCAAAGTGGTAGTTTGTTCAATACTGAAGTGTGCAATTGTTTTATAAATGAGCGATGCACTTCGAGTTGTTGTTGCTGTGCCGACTTGAAACAAGTAACAAGAACCGAAATTAAATCCCCGAATGGAGGCTTAAGCTCTTAAGGTTTTAGGTCCACCAAGGAAGTCGTTGCAGTGGAAACAACTTTTGTGCGTCAGTTGTTGCGCGCCGTGTTCAGATAGAGCTCTTATATGATAGTGTCGGTGTTACAATTGTTGCCAGCAATAGCTTTTATTATCAATGTGAAGTCTCTTGCGCTCCGCTTGGATTTATGGATTTTCATTTTCTTGGTTTTTCCGTGGATTCATCGAAAAGTGCTCTTATAATGCGGGTGAACATTTGCTGGCACAAAAAAAAAGACATAATAGTGAAACACGATTGTTAGTAAATACTTACAGGGATCACATATTTAATGTGTATATACATAAAGTAAAGGATTTATGTTCATATCTATCTATATAAAATTGGATTGCAGTGATTTGCATTGCGCTCGGGCTGTTGTTACTGTGCGTGTACCACCTGTGTAGTTTGTGTCCAAACATCCATCCAGAAAGTGATGAATTACAGAGAGCAGTGAACGCAACTGTGGTCTGAGTGTAAGTCGGGTGGTGTGCGCATATGATAGTGGTTTAGAAAAGCAGCGCGGATCATTAGCGAAACACTTGTTTGATCACAGTTCCCGCAGTTAATGATAGGAGTGAGCATGACTCAATAATGGCTCTGTGGTATTTATGTGTGTGCAGTCTTGCTGTATTTCTGTCTTTGTGAGGACCGTGTTGAGGTTCCGATGGTGAAAGTGGGGACATTTTCAGGGAATTGAGGACAGTCGTTGCTTTGGGACTTGGCGGCTTGGACAAAGTTTGATGACAGGATTTGCTTTGAGCAAAATTTGGGGTCAGGCATGTGTAGCTGCGATGGTTACTAGAATCTTTTTTTTTTTTTTTTTTTTTTAACAATGTACCAACTGGATTTATTGGTGCAATCTGGTAAGACACATCAAAAACACTGAAAACAAGTCAAAACCGGCTTTAAACACAAGAAATTAGGCAATTGCGCCGTTTGAAACAAAGCGTCATCTCAAGAGAAAAACAGGATGCGCCACAGTTTCCTGGTTCGGTGCCATTCTTACCATTCTTGTGCACACACGTTTTCAGGGCCACTGAGGACTAGACTACCCACATTTTGGGGGCAAAGGTTTTAAAACCTTTTTCTTTGTACGGTTCGAATTCCGCCATGTTCTCAGAAATAATTTCTGTCAGTAAAATAACTGGTAGAAGGGAAAGACACATGTGTATTTAAAAGACAGAAAGAGATAGTGTTTCAGGAAGGTGGACGAATGTGTGAGCGAGTTATTAAGAGTAGGTGCCAGTTATTGAAATCATTCTGGGCAGCAGATGAGAGAGAGGCTCATTCGAGACACGCCAAACAGCACACATCCATGAAATCACTCAGGCACACGCACGCACACGCACGCACACTGACAAAACCACACTGACATGTAGAAAGGCCCACACACATATTTAGCCCCTCAGACACACATGTTCAACACCCACACCTCCGCACACACACACACACACAGACTTGCCTCCCTTGTAATTATGCAGGCGTTTTATCCCTTCTCCATGCCTTCTCTCCGCTAGAGCGGCCGTGCCAGCGCTGTCTTCACAGAGCCGCTTTATGGGCATAGCGCTATAATCACAGCTCAGCGCTTTATGGTGTGGATAAATGGCATTGCTGCATCATTATACTATACCGGCATATGGTTAGTGTCCGACACCACAGGCCTATTCGCTCATCGAATGTCACGGCCAGAGCGGGCGGTGTTGTTTTCCGCGAGGGGAAAAACAGAAATAAGAAAAGAAGTGGTACCTGAAATGAGCATATCTGCGAGACGAGGAGAACACCGGGATGACAGTTGAAGAGGGAGCTTAAGTCGTGAAGAGAGGAGAGGAGAGGCGAGATTAGATATGACAAGGGAGCAGAGGAGTCCAGTCAAAGACTCGTGAGAGAGAAGAGAGGTGTCACCCGGGAGGAAGAACTTAAGCCGGGGAGAGGGGCAAAGGCAAGGAGGGAGAAGAGGTGAACAGAAATGGAGACCTCAGTGAAAGTGGTGATTTCCCTCATGTCCCCTTCATTAGCATGAACGGAATGATGAGGATGAGGGGAAGAAGGTTAGGCTCGGTCTTATTTCTTATTTTAAACCTCGTAAACAGGGATACGCTCATACACCATCAACACGATTATGCAAATGTCCACTATTTGAAGATGGACCTTATTTACATTAAGGTAAAATTCCTCTTTCATGCATGTTCCTTTTATTATAAGTTAGACATTGATTAAAAAAATAAATAAATAAAAAAACCACAGCCTCCTACCGAAACAAAGACGATATCAGCATTTCTGTTGACAAATTTGACCATCTGCACAATAGCCTCTTGTAACCTGTGACACAATTTTGGATGATTGGGCCAACGGAGTCTGCATGATCCTATTGGCATCGAAAACCAAGCTGTCACTATGAAAACCTCCAGAAGAGAAAGGCTGATTGTCCTGGAGCTAGGCCAAGTAGTGGTAACACAGCATAAACAGAGAGGAAAATATCGTGCTAATGAAAAAAAACAAAAAACGATACATGTAAAACATCCAACCTTTTCCTCCATTGTGTTTACTGCAATCGTGAAGAAACCAAATATTTAGTATTTACATGGGATTAAGGTTACTTACTGCTACTTTATTGATTTAACAAATTATGGATGCCATCAATAATGAATAACACACAAGGCTTAAATGCAAATCCAGACGCTAACGCATTCATGTATACAGCACCCGCGGGGCCCACGCGAGACACACCAGCTAAAGATAATGACATTTCCAGTATGTAAAGTTTTACTGTCTTTACTTCTGGGACTGCACTGTGAGAACAAACCCTTCTCTGCTCTCTAAACTCTCACCCCCCACCCTTTCTTATTATTTTTTTGTCTTTGCACAAGAGCCCGCACTACCCTCATTATATCTTTGCAATTCCGTCTTGTCCCTTTTCTGCCTAACAAACTTGGGTTTTTCCAAAGCCTTTACATCTTCTCATTTCCTCATATGGGTTATTATCGGTGTATTATCTCAGCTTATATGTCTTGCCTGAGAGGACAATACAACTTATTGGGTAAGATAAGGGACGACCTGTGTTATGGAAGATAGGCAAAAAACATAGAAGTAAACAGTGGAAATATGTATTGTGGATGAATCCATTCTGTATGTGACCGATCTAAATCTGCCCCTGCTTTGTGGAACCCATTTTGGAACAAAAGTATTTTTTTCCTGATATGAAGGACAGTGATCAAAGACTTTTATTTCGATTTTTTCTTTAATATTTAATTTATGATTATATATATAATAGTTCCTTTATTGATTAAAAAGTCGTGAAACACTTACAGTGAAGTTGTCACCAAAAAAAGCCCCAAGGCTGCAAAGCGCGCCACCCAAGGCTTTGATTTCTTTTTAATAGAGCATTTCTCTGACAATAGCATAAAGGCACATTTATTCATAAAGCACAGTAATGAAATGTGCGCATGCACCAGCTGACACATCGTTGGAATAAAGTATCCCATTTGGCTGCTTATTGTATCACAGCTAAAATAAAAAAACTCCATTCAGCTCCCGCGTCAACCTATCGAGCTTCTGTCTGTTGTGGAAACGATCAACTCAGCAGATAAACAGCTGCTGATGGAAGTATTACACCGACAGGAGCAGGCCTCCAGTAGCGATACACTACATTCAGACAAGCCGTAGTTCTACAGATACATTTAAATTGACAACATAAATGCTGTAGTCCATTTTGCGACAGGCAGTAACCAGTTACTGCAATGTCCTGTCCAGAAAGATGATAAATTATGTTTTGTGTCATTTTATTTTCCACGCTTTGCTAGAGCCATTACAGAGAACCTTCATCATACTGTGCACCTTGGCAAACCAGATTGGTCACAGGCTGGTGAACATATCGCGTTCCGTTTTGAATATTTTACGATTCGAACATGACAGTGTGCACATGCCGGCCTGCTTCTTTCTGTGTTTAGCTTCAAATGCAGCGAGTGTCCACGTAGGTGCGATTGTGCACGTGTTGGTGTCCATGTATCCACATTCGAGGACGTCCTCCTCCCTCCCCAAAGTGCTGTTTAAAAAGAGCCACTCTGCAGAAAGTGATTCATGTTCAATTTCACAGAGTGCAATCATGATTCCTTGCTCCCCTTTAATGCTCAGCCATATAACATAAGAGAAAAAGAAAAAGTGTTTTCATCAGCAGCTAAACTAGGCATTTATATAAAAGAAAATATTTTAAGGTCATAGTCAGAGGAAAACAAAGAAATTAAGGAAAAGAGGACACTTCATTCAATTTACAGAGTCTCCTCATTCTTTTTTCTTTATTTTTCTTCCAAATTACCAATTTATTATGAGTGTGATACATTAGTTAGTTTTGGTCTCCAGCACCCAGCCACCTGCAGTCGTCATTTAGTCAAACACACAAACATCTGGCCAGGAAGCTAAGTGACATCCACGCCGCAGGGAGGCCCGGCCCTCCATACTGTCACTCAGCCAATCAGCAATCAGCTTATACTGTAAGTTAGCCAAGTAGTCAGTTATTCAGTCCATTAAGTCAGATTGGCTCCATCTAGCTAAAAGGCTCTATTCACACCTCATTTACACCCCTCACTCATATTTCTCTCATTTCGAGGCAGAAGAGAGGTGGAACTTCCAAGCGGAACTAGGTCAGAAAATTGAAAAGAAGGTAGAGAGAATTAATGGGGGTATTTTTTATCTTCAGAATTATATTTTTGGAGGGAACTGACATTCTTCTTCTTTTTCTATAATTCGTAAAGCCCGTTCGGCCTCATGCTTTGTCTCTTTTCTCACTTCCTGTCATTAGTTCTTCCGTCTCTCTTGCCTTTGTTCTGTAGCCTTCTCATACATTGACTCGCAGGTCACAAATATATTTATTTCATAGTCTACACAGGATTGAATTATTCCGTACCAGACAGAAAATGTCCATAGTATTGAAACTGGATAGGCACTTACTGTATATAGAAACAGCCCCAGCATGACATAAGGGACATGGTATTTCAGTTGTGATCCCACTAAAGTGCGTTGTATTAGTTGTAATTGGGCCGTAATATATTCTATAATTAAACCAACTCAAGGGGCGGATATTATCCAAGGCTTTGTGCAAGAGCTTTCTTTGACTCTCTATATATTTATATACAGTATATATATATTTTTTTTATATATTTATGTACAGTATATATATATATATATATATAATATATATATATATATATATATATATATACTGTATATAAATATATAAAATATGATACATGATACTCCTCTTGTCTCCATATGGTTTGTGGGTTTTCCACAGAGGACACAGCCTGCACTCACTAATGCCTTCTTGTCAAGTCTGTCTATGTGTATTCATTTCTGTGTGTGTGTGTGTGTGTGTGTGTGTGTGTGTTGGCAGTACATCTTTAGTATCTAAATGAGATAGACTAGTGCACATGCATGGATTATATATAAATCTTATTCCCCGTGCTCTGGCATACATGCACACACTCATTTATTTTTCTTTCCCACTCCACACACTCTCTCCAGATCTTTTCTTTGTCCTCCCATCACTCCTCCCCAGCATTCTCTCACCAGGTAACGAAACTTATCGCGTCCATTCAGAATAATAATACCGAACTGCTCGGAACCTTGTTTGTGAGTTCGTTTAACAGTTTGAAAGGAGTTGACCAAGAACCCTGAAGTCATTCTAAAGGAGCTTCCCCTGCAGAGATGGGAGACCCCACTCCCGCAATGACTATCTTAGACCTTTTTTGTTAAGTGTATACAGAAATCACTGTGTGGAGAAAAACACTCAAACTGGATCATCAGACTTTTGTTGGAGGCAAGTTTGATCCTTAAAGAGCAGGGGCAAAAGGTCTAAATTTAGAAGAAAAATACATTCTTTATGATTTGCTTTATTGCTTCATGCAGTTTAGTCTCGTTATCTCCTTTTTCCTCCTCTTCTTCTCTCTCAGCCTCAGCCTCTTTATATGTTATCACTGCCTTTACTTATTGTCCGCCGCTGTACTGTACCATAAAGGAAAAAAAATGCAATAAAAAATTATATTAAAAAATGGTCAAGGAAAATGAGGGTGGAGTGAAAACACAGACGGGAGTGAGGACGGAGCGGTTTCTCATTTTGCTCTTGAGAGACACACACACACTTACACACAAACATACACCAGGGGCACTCAATCATTTATGAAAACACATTTTTTTTCCCAACATGGGAAATGAGATGATGTCTTTTTCTCCTGCCTCTTCCTCTTTGAACAGTTTGTTGCTCTTTCTCTTCCTCCCTTTGAAATGCTATCGGGCTTTAATCCGATATTTATCATATATATATATATTTTATCACAATTATCTTTCTCTCCCTTTTAATGAATCTTTTAATGTTCTTCTTTCTTTATTTTCCTCTGATGGTTACGTCTAACTGTTCTCCTTTACGTTCTTGATTTCTCGCATTTGTTCTCACAGCCTTTCACATTCCCTCTTGGCCACGTTCATGGTTTTGTTTGCTGCTGGCTCACAGGGTTCAGAACACATACGCGCACACACTCACGCACGCAAACACGCACACATTATTATTATTGTCTTTACCATAGTTGTAAGGACACTCCTTTTTAAAGATCCTCAAGACTCATTTGTGAAGTCACAGGATGTATCAAGCATTACTGTGCAGGAATATCCTTTGATTTTATGGTCCGTTTGAGCTGTAATGACACCGGAATAACGGACACCATAAAACTATAGCACCATCAAAAGGTGTTAAGGCTAAATGTGAATATAGTGGTTATTAAATATTTCATGACGTATGTGACTGTTTTGATCTCTGATGGCAGCGAAAGCCACAGGAGGCAAAAGTTCATTGAGGCGAATAGATTCAAATATTGAACCATATCGGTTCAATATGGTGACATTTTTCAAATACATGACTGCCGGCTACTTACCGTATTCATTAAAATACAGTGGGTATTGTGCATGTATAAATTAAAATCCCTTTGGCAGCCGCTTTGAGTGCATCACGAAGCTTTGAGTCTTCCCGCGTATGTCTTTCCAACCTTTGCAAAGCGGTAAATGAACAATGTATCCTGTTCTTCCTGCCAAATCCTCTCAAGCTCTGTTGAATTGGATGGGAGATGTCTTTTAACTGCCATCTTCAGATTACTTTATCTAATTACTATATGCAAGCATAAAGTGAATTGAAGACAACTGCTGCTTTTTACATTTTTTCTCGTTATATATACTTTAGTACAGTCCATGAAGTGTTTTATTTAAAAAAGATCTATCGAACGAGATAAAAGTCAACGAGAGCATGTTTTGAGGAGATTCTGACAGCCTGTGTAAAATGGGTGTGTGCACATTGTACAGTACAATGTGTTTGAATTTATCGCCCATAGTATTAAGTTCCCAATCTCTCGTTGCTGCACTTGAATTTTTTCCCCCTTTGCCATTGCTTTGATTTAGGATGAAAATAAAGAGGAAAATGCCTGAGGACCGATTGTCAATCTTGTGCGGGAGGTGTGAATAGTTTCCAGTGGAAATAGAGGGCGCATAAACTGAATTTATGCCGAGACATATGCTGAGGGAAAAGATCCCTATTAAACTACTTGTCTTTTACCTCGCTGAGTCAGCCTTTCATGTCATTTTTTTGACCCGGCCCATTATGTTCAGGGGAACGTATTTGGGCAACTAATCGAGCCGTTATTGTCATTATCCTAACCGTTTTTGCACATTATCGTCTTCCAAAATCAACTTGTGGCTACGTTCAGCCGTAAAGTTAAACCTTCCTCGAATTGTTGAATTCTCACAGACACCTGGTCTCCTTCTCTCTCTTTCCTTTAAGAAAAAAAAAATCAGATTTCATGTTTTAATGATTATTTCATTTGTTATTGCCGATGTGGAACCCCGCACTTCATGTTTACTTTGCTTAGGAAACATACTCACAAAAAATACACACACAAGCATGCACACACAGACACACCACGCACACACTCAAAGCAACAGGAGCTGTACATCACCAACTAGGGAGTCATTATTTTATATGTCGTATATCAAAGTCTCCCCTCCAGCGACTGTAGGATTAATTGTTAGAACAAAGGATCACACTGGCGGAGCGATGGGACTCACTCGGAGTGGCTGCTAAATCACGAGAAGCCAACGTGACACATTAAGACTCACTTTTGATCACTGTGTGCAATTTGAAATCGTTTGGGCGACAGACCGAAGCTTGCCCAAAACGTTCTCTGTAAAACCGACTTGTTCTGGACAGTATATGTACGTTCTTTGTGTGCGCCCGCTTCTGATACTGAGGGATGGATATAAAATCGCAGCTTATATATAGGTGCAGTATGTTTAGGTCATTAAGGGTCTAGTACACTTCTTTGTGAATTTAAATCCACCATTCCACTGAGCAAACGGTGTTCATCAGTATTGTACAAAGGAAAAAATATTGCATCCACTAAACGATCCCCCTGGGATATTATTTCCGTCCGGTTTTTGTGTAGGAGTGTCAAACGTTTTCTCTATCTGCTGTAAGAATCTGTGCTTTAGCCGGTTTGACTAATAAGCTGAGGTGTGTGTGTGGCCGCAATTTTAATTGATCCTATTTCTGTTTTTTAGCAAGCTCAAAATAGAATTTAATAACGGCAAATGCAGCCTCCCCAAAAAATGTGAACATATTCTTTATGCACTTTTCAGAGAATTGCCTTGATGTTTTACTGTTGAATGCACAAGTCAACATCAGTATGAAGGACAATGATTTTTTTCTTTTTTTTTTCCCGGCGATGTGCAGTTGTAAGATAAAGGTTTTTGTTCACGGTTGATGGAGAACACAAACCCTGGTCTCTGCTGGGGGAAAAAAGTCACGTCCTTTGCTCAAAAACCCGTGAACCAACGTTGCAATTATTTTCCCTCCAAATATATCCGACCACACAAATGAGTTCTTTGTAGGCGTAATTTGCCGGAGACGGGGTTAACATGTCACTGCATTGGCTAACAGGGTGATGGGTCTTTTTGGACTACAATCAAAAAAGCCATTAACCTCAATAAACGCTCCCTTTTTAGCCTTGGCGCCCTTCATTTGGAATGTAATTAAGTTTTTGACACGTGAATGAAGATGTCATAAAGGCTGAGATGAGTTGACATGGTAGATATGATTTCGTTTTTGCCCATAGAGGTAATTCTGAATATAACAAGGGTAAGGCACCAGCATATATTATAACTTTTGAGGGGAAACGACTAGTAGTAGACGGGCTGTGCTGCGTTTGTGTCACATCCTGACTTGTTGCGTTGACCTGGCACAACATCGGCCTCCGAATCCATCTGCTAATAATCAGCGGAACTTTTTGGC
This sequence comes from Colistium nudipinnis, assembly GCA_016785305.1. Classification (NCBI taxonomy): domain Eukaryota; kingdom Metazoa; phylum Chordata; class Actinopteri; order Pleuronectiformes; family Rhombosoleidae; genus Colistium; species Colistium nudipinnis. The sequence continues at coordinate 286,008 of JAFBJU010001167.1, forward strand.
TCGAAACATTGTCCTGAAGTAACTTGCGGAACCGCGATAAATGATCTCTCATAATGTTCAAGGGGACTGTTCTGATTTGGTTTCATCATTTATTTATAAAGATGGGAAGTTTACGAAGAGATGCAAACGCGCCAAAGTAATAAACTGACATATTATGACATTTGTTGCACGTCCTCTGATGCCAAGGAGATCTTATTTTGGATGTTGTTGTTTTCTTGCCAATGACGGTAGCCTGGCTTGTATGTGTCGGTCTGTCTTGTCACGCTAAATATAATAACAGGACAGAAAAATATTCAGTTGTGAATTTTAAAAGTTGCTTTAGGAATGGAGAAATGAAAAGCAAAATGAATAGCAAGAATGCTGCATACATTCGATTTATTACATTTTGCTATTACTGTTGCAGGGCATTGTGCGTAACATGTGACGGAGACGGACAACCTCGGCTCCTCTGCAGCTGTAATGTTTGGAAACATGAACCAAGTGAATCCTCCAACCCAATAACAGTGTTGAAGACCTCTGTGATACTGCTGCCACAGTAATAGACGCAACATTGTGCTTGGCTAATGAGTACACAGCAGCTCTGACCCCTGAAGTGTTCAGCATAAAATCACACGTATAAATACTAACGCACAAGCACACTCGCGTGCACACAACCCCCCCCGCACACACACACATACACAGGGATTATTTTTTTTCATAGATGACAAGTGTTCTGTGTGTGCCCGGGGTATATTACAACAGCCAACCTATTAATCAGTGCAAATATTAAAGCACACACACACGCGCGCACACACACACATGACCGACTCGCACACTGCAGTGTAGGACCAAAGAGCAGCATGCCGTGATTTACCCAGGAGTATATTACACCGGGAGCCATATTAATCAATATATAAACACCGTCGCCTGCTGGCCAGGGAGGCAGCAGCAGGGGTTGAATCAAGGCTATGGCGTATGCATGTGAATGCCTGTGTGCGCGCGTGTGTGTGTGTGTGTGTGTGTGTGTGTGTGTGTGCGGGCGTGTGTGTGTTACTAACGTGAGGGCATACACTTGTCTACAGCGGGGCAGAGATTTGATGCATTGGCTTTATATTGGGTCTGCAGTATAATACTTTACTGTGAAATAATAATGATGATGGTGATTTATATTTGATAGCTTTACACATTTGATACTGCAAGCTACGCCGCTTCTCACCAAACGGTACACGGCTCCCGTTTACGATTCGACTCCCTTTGACTTTATCCGCGTGTTGTGCTGTTACAGTGGGCTGTATTTGAAGTGGATTAAATGTGGTGGGTTTTTATCACTTATCTGCACATAGTAACTCATAATGTTAATGTCTCTTTTTTTGTTAGTTTTTTTTTTTACACTTTAGTTGAAGATAAAAAATAAATAAAAAGTGTCCAAGTAAGTATTAAAGCTCTCTGAAGCAATATATTAAATGGAAGTTGAAGGTCCACTAAATGACCTTGTAATGCGAGTACAACTTAATCAGTGGCCAGTATAAATTAAATAGAAGCTATTTAGGGAGAAACTCTGTTCAAGGGTATAACCGAAAAGACAATTTTGCCACTGCTGCTCGGTGAACTTACTGTCCACAAGTCTTAACGCTGTGGTGCTATAAATTATTATTCATTCCTAAAGAAAAGTCTGCATGGAATCTAGAGTTTGTGGAACGTTTTCACAGAGGACTGAAGAGTCCACAAGGGAGCATTGTGAGCGAAATGCCACAACTTTGAACACAGCACCGCAGTGTTGTTTCCGTTGAAATCACATTAAAGTGTCAACTTTCTTTCACCTGCCCTTCCTTTTTCTGCCTCTCATGTTTTATTAACCATAATTTTTTTTTTGACTCCCTGTTGGAAAACTGCAAGCCTTAAATGCAAGCCGATTGTAATTAAATCTGTTTTTATTATTCTCAGATTATTTTAGCTCCTCATTGTGCACAGGTCCTTAATTCTCACTCGCTTTTGTCTCTTTTGTGTTTTTCTTCCATCCTTTCACCCTCTCCTTTATTTCTCCTCTTGAACTCGTTCATCCACATTAAGAAACATGAAGCATGCTGGAGGATTTGATGTTTATCTCTCAAGTGAATTTCTGGGTTCAAAGCAATATATCTGAGATAAGATGGCAAAGTGGCTGGTATTATATTGGTATGCATTAGCATGTTATCCTTTTGCATGGTCTAGGGGAATTACTAATGATACTGAGCCCCCTTTGATTTTCTGTCTGCATTGTCAGGGAGCAAGGTCCAAGAGGTTTTTTTCTTCACTGCTCATGCATGTTCATGTATGTGTGATATTGTGGCACTGAGCAATAGTCAAAGAAAATGAGTCTTTACACTAGCTGCATAAATGAAGGGCCACTAAAAAAAACTAAAAAAAAACGCCAAATTTGTTCTTTTAGTGAGTCGATTCTCTCAGTTTGAATAATTTAAATACATTTTGTGCTTTTTTCAGTTGCAGTGACACGACGTAGTTTCACACACGCATCCAATTGCAATGAGTTAAAGTCACGGGGAGAAACTGTTACCAGCTCACTATAAAGTATAGATGTTTGAGCACTGTGTTTTTGGATAGACAGAAAGTATCTGGTGCTTCTACATCTCCCTTTTCTTGACAACTCCATGTCAGCAAGTGCTTTCTTTTGACTTTGTTGCACAGAGGCTGACAACAAAGCTGCCTAAAACATTGAGGCCAAAAATGATAAACTTATGGTTAACGATCATGGCTGGAAATGTTGAGACTTAAGTCTAAGGTACTTTGTTATCTATGTCTCTCACACACTTCTAATGTGGACCTATGTTGTCTGTCATATTTAATCAGCCACTAGAGGTCACCTTGCAATATAGCTATCTATGGGTTTTCAATAAGCAGCTTGCACAGGTGACCTTTGGGGTTGCATCTTTTTCCATAGTCTCTTTTAAGCGCAGTGTGCTTTGAGTAAGATCTTAGGCTGTTTTTATTCCGGAGTACAATGGGAATGGACCCCGAAGAACAGAGGGAAAAAAAATCTCCAAGGTGAAATGGCCTGCGGGAATGGTTGGCAATGTGAGAATGAAAATGAAGGTTAAGTTAGGGTAGAGGAACAATAACCTGTTTGGAACAGGAACATGAAATTGTTTCTATTTTCATTTAAAAAGGTATGCAGGACAACTGAACTTGAAAATGGGTAAACAAAATATGAGTGGATGGCAGAGAGGGGTTCGGGAAACTAAAATTCCTGTAGCCAGAGAAGTAGACAAGAGAGAAAAGAGGAAGAGAGATGAGTAGCAGAACATGTGAGACAATTGAGGTGGCAAGGAAATGTAAAGTGGAGGAGAAAGGGAATTAGAGGAGGGGACAGATGGAATTGAACACACCGGAGGAAAGTAGCATGAGGGAGGAATTGAACCAAGCTCAATTTCAGCTGCTCTAACCCTAGTTTGTGTGTGCGTGTGTGTGTTTGAAAGCAGCAAAGCTTGTAATAGCAGGCGCTCCTCCACCTTATTCTCCCTCCATTCTCGCCGCAGTGACCAGTGAACAACCCTGCTGAGGAGTGTTTCCGCATCAATAATAATGAGCGAGAAAGAAAGACGGGATGGAGAGAATCACAAGAGTACAGCACATTGTTAGAGCTGGACGTGTGTGCCCGCGCACACGCACAAAACACACCAACTCGATTTCGGGCCTTTTTAAAGTGCGTGTCTGGTAGACATCATCAATAGAAATAACTGCTGGAAATAGTCTCGAAAAATACAAATGAGAATCACTTTGAATGAAGGAGATTAAATTCAGATACAAGAGCAGGAGCGCAAAATGGGAAATGGGCGTGTCGTAGCCAGGACGGCACCATGCGGTCAGCCAATGATCAAGAATGTGAGCTAATGGCTAATTATGGAAACTATTTCGTTTTGGCTCGTCTTGCGACCCATTATACATAAATAAATGATCATGAGAAATGTGTTGTGGGTATTTATAGATAGGCTGGTTGACTGGATTTGGATCTCAACTCATAAAACGACTCTTTTGGGGCGAGTCATGGCTTCCATCCATTTGGATGAAAAGCTCCCAATTGATCTAAGAAAGTCACTCACAAACATTTATTAGATCTCTCTCTCTCTCTCTCTCTCTCTCTTTCTTTCTGTCTCTCTGTCTCTCTCTCTCTCTCTCTCTCTCTCTCTCTCTCTCTCTCTCTCTCTCTCTCTCTCTCTCTCTCTCTCTCTCTCTCTCTCTCTCTCCGTGATACGATTCCACCCCGAGCCTCCTGGACTCTCAGAGTGTGAACAGGCTGAATTTAATGGTGTATTTCCTCAGGGCAGATCAGTCAGTGAGTGGACACGGGCATCGGCTTGAGGGTATATACACTCTAAATTGGAACTGGTCCACCAACATCACCCGCTCGCGCTGCTCTTTGACCCAGAATGATGTGCGTAAATCGTTTTTAAGGACCTCAAGGTTAGCTTTTATGTCTCTATGTGCAATTCGTTATCACTAATCAATCAATGTCCCTTGATATAATTCTTGTTGTCACCAAAGTCCAATGAAAGACTAAAACCAAAGGGAAAATCATCCCGTTAAAATCAGCCGTTGAGCCAAATCTTGGTGCATATTCTTTTTCTGTTCCTTTGACCTCGAGTGTTTCCCAAAAACCATTAAAAACACATCAGCGCGCCTCATCGTTGCACTAGCACGGGCATTGTTGTTTACTCCAAGTCCACATCCAATGCATCCTCGAGCTGCAATAAATTCTCCCTGAAAACAGCCAATACAAAATAGTCCCAGACAAATTTACTCTTTACTTGTGCCAGAGTATGATTTGATGGAACAACTGCAGTTTCCAGCTGTTTTCGTAAATTGTTTAGCCTTTTGTTGTTTTATGGTAATTGCTGTTTAAGCTTTTCAAAGTCAAATATTGGAGTGCTGAGAGGACCAAGTTTTCAGGTGAAGTTCATTGAAGTCGAACATCTGGTTACTCGCTACTTTGCGCTTATGAATCTGCTGATTATAAATGAGTCAGTAAAAATACGAATAATTGTCAAAGCATAATTAGGGCAGTAAACTGTTATGATTATGGTTCATATTGTATTTGAGTCTTCATAAAGTGACTGTCCATTAGGCAACATTTCCATTGGGTGAATAGTAACAGCAAACTCAGCAAACCGGGCTATAAATAATTTCATATACTCAAAGTGGAAGTGTACGGTTTCATCGACAGTGTGATCACGTACAATGCCTCATGATAATTTTCCAGCATCATGGTGGAATTGACTTTAGAATTTTACACCTATGAAGCATTCAGTGAATGAGTCCATTAGGTTTGTTCCATCCTGCTTTCCGTTGGCTCATTTATCTTCATAACTGTAACTTAATTTTCTCGCCAAATGGGGGAATGTGGCATCTGTGATGGGGAGGCGCTCGTTTGAGACTAAATGTTTAATGTGCTGTGTGTACAATGTACTGGGGGATCTATGTGCGCTGCACCTGTATGTGTGCGTGTGTGTGTGTGTGTATGTGTAGACTAAATGTTTAATGTGCAGCCACCGCACTCCATTTTCTACATTATTAATCAGCCAATAAGGTGGTGTTCTCTCTTTAATCTCACTGGGTATTATCTTGCTTTGGCCATTACACCATACACCATGAAGGCTCACACATATACAAACACACACACACTGTATGTAAATTTGTACATGGGTAAGACAAGGGAAAACACGCTGTACGCTGACAAACACAATGTAAAATTTGATCGACGACAAGCTGCAGCAGTAAACATCATTTAATTCAGAGCATACACACAATGACATGAAAATGGATGCTGTTGAGACATTAGCTTTAGTTGTGTTCATTGTGTTGTATTGGTCGTTACACTGCACGCTACGCAAAAATATGGTATCTTATTTGTCTGAATTGCAAATTGTGGCTGTATTCAGAGGGAACGGCCCTTTATTTCCACAAATGCAAAATGTATAGTCATTCCATTATGGTCAATTCCATAGAAAAGTGTGAAATGCAGATCTGCAATCTATTCAATGAAGAGGGGTAAACAATATTTATTGAGCTTAGCACTTCCTGTGCAGCCTCTTCATTAGACCACTTTGAGAGGAGGGCTATGACAGGATCCCCATGGAGTCTTAACTCCATTGGTGGTGGAGTAGCACCAGCAGGTGGTTAATGGAAATTGCCTTTTCCCGACGACAGTTCACAGATTGACAGTGAACAGGAAGCGGGAGCGGTGGGTGACATGAAAAAAGGTCGTGGCACATGAAAAAACATGGGACGCACCCCGCACACTACAGAGATCTGAACATTCAATTATTATCTTTACAATACACAGCGAGTAAAAAAAAAAAAAATCCTCTGTGGTTTGTTATTGACAAGGAAAACGACACTGGTGCTATTTGGACCCACTTTAAAGAAAAGAGAGGCAATGCAGAATTTGATTACAGATAACCAACAAGCCCTCAGGTATCAAATATCGATATTTTCCAAGCTACTGTTCCTTCAGGCCTACAGGAGAAAAAAAATCCCCAGCAGTCTAAGCTCTATTGAGAGCATCGCAGCTCGGATCTGTTCTCACAAAGTGTTCCCTCGAACCTTATCTTAAGTTAGGCGCTGATTAGCTTCATTACCGCTTCAACAGCAGCTCCACACTGCTCTACCTCCTGGGTTGTCAGAATATGCAGGAGAAGGGAGAGGAGAGGGCAACACAATGAATAATAACAAGCATATTGATTGAGGCAATTTGTACATGCTCTCGTATGGTTAGGAAAATGTTTTCGTGAATGTAGCGATGTTTTTTTTAAATATCACTCTGAAAGAAACTCTGCCCTTGCAGGATCCTTAAAAAAAACAGAAACACGGCTAACTCCAAGTCCCCCGCATTTAATCAGATGCTTTATATCGGTCACCTTAGGTACAAGTAAAAAGTTAATGCTACACTGTACACTCTTCTTGAGTTACGATGGTAAAGTCTGTTAAGTGGGTCATCATAAAGCTAAAATTAATTAGGCTATTAATTTGAGTCATCCTTTAAGACATTCATTAAGGCAATAAATACGTACCGTCCCATTCCAAATTGTCTCCGTGATGGTCAGCTCCATCAGCAACTATGATAATATATTGATCATGTGTTATTTTGTTGTTAGTAAATCAAGGCCCCTTAGACTCAAGATCAATACATTATTATTGTTTTCGTTGCCGCAAACGGGAAGAAACATTAGAAAAGACTTAATAAACTTTGACATTCACTTTGACAACAGCTTAAATAAAAATAAAAAAAGACTTTAAATAATATTATGTGTTTCTGCTGTATTTCCACCCTAACATTGTCTAATCGGACTAATGAGGGGCCCTTGGAGGGGAAGAGCATAAAAGCTCCTGTGTCAGAGGAGACTGTTTCAAGTCTTTCTTGTGCACAATTATGTTACTTCTCTCTGCTTTGTTTGATCGTTAGTTGTGGTATATTAGTAGATTCATGGTTCAACATGGGGCGTAACTGTACAAAATAAAAATTGAATTGGCAGGTTATGACAATTCTTTCATGATTTGACCTTTTGGCTCAACTAAAATCCCCCTCTGCAGAGAAGATGCTGGATTTCTTTTGAATTTGGGGCATGGCCGCAACCACTGCTCTGGGGGTGAAGTGGAAAATAGCTCAGGAATGATCACAGGTTTGTTTGTCCCTGGGCATGTGGCCTTGACAACAAGGCCATGGACGTTATCGCCCCCTAAAACATTCATGAAAATCCCCTTTTGTTGTTGTATTCTGCACCTGATGCACTCCACTGATTCACAGGGAACCCAAAATCCATTCGGCAATACATGGCATACTTCATTACAATGTCACTCAAAAAATTCACAAAAAATATTGCATGTAGAAGCTAGTAGCAGGGCAAAGAGCATCATCTTGTCCACAACCATGGAGGTAGGAAACGTATTAAATATCTAAACAGAGCCAAATTCCGAGCTAATCAAATAGACTATGATGGAACGGTGAATAGATTGATAAAATAAGATGCTACATTTCTAGTCTATTGACATTAAAGCTAAAGGTATTAGACAAAGGGAAGTTAACAAGATGAAGACTTATCTAAATACCATTTTGCAAAACATATTCAGCATAGTCTATGTTTGGCATTTCCTAAATTGTGCAATGTTTTTGGCTTGGTAGAAGAGGCCATAGACTGAAATCTCTCCTTTATGCCATCTTTCGTATTTCCTTTCGTGTTTCTGAGAGTCATAAAAATGTCATTACCTTGAACTAGAGAGCCATTAGAGTTTATTATTCTATTATGAGTTCTTATCCCACAGCTCTCATCAGTGGGAGGAGAAAAAAAACGTTGGGCTACAAACACATCTGCACTCTGGTTTAACACAAGGAAATCAGGCTGGAGCAGTAGAGCACAGCAACTGCTCCCCGTGCAGTAATTTAGATAAAACACAACCAGACTCAGATAAACACACACACACACACACACAGTGCAGAGGCTAGAGAGAATGAACCTGTAACACTAATATGGGCAAAGCAACACACACAATAAAACACAAGCGGAATACATGACCACCCTAAGCCCCAAACGGTGACCTTTGACCTGACTTCTTGTGATTAGACATCAGTTGGTATAGAGGTGAAGGCAGGATAAATATGTTAACACTGAAGCAAAAAATAAATAAAAAATGGAAATCGGATTTTTAAACTGTGTGTGGTTTTACAACACTGAAATGCGAGGAAAATATTTGAGTGCCTATTAAACAAAACCTTGCCTGTCCAATACAGGATTTTATGGTCATTAGCAAAAAACCATTGCTGATGTGGTCTGTCAGAGAGCAGTGCGTTCAAATTCACTTAGCCACATCTGGGCTAATGTGCATCGTCAGTGTTTGTAATTACTCTGGGAGGAGGAAATAAGCACATTGACCGCTATAGGATGCACCATTATGGGCAATGAGTCAGTATTAGTATAAGTGCCAGGTTTCACACCCATTAAAACACTATAATGTGTAAATGCAATAGTTTTAATAACCGTCATTATGATCACTATCCTGCACAAAAGCGCTCTGATGCACAGCGTAGAATCCCGAAGCCTATTTTGCAACATTGAAGTGTTTATTCCAAAGAGTGTCTGCCTGCGGACGTATCTCAGATTAAAATAACCAGAGGATGCCTGTTGGGGCGCCTAATCATTTCCCAAAAGCAGTTGATTTTTTTTATATTTGTATTTATTGTAACACAGACCGCACATGTGGAGTTCATCTGATCTTAATGGCACACAGCTGAAGAGAGAAGTCGTTTTCGGTCCGAGTCATTCACGGTACTAGCTCATAGCACTATTGACTTCATTAATAAAGCACATTGGAAAGTTCTTATATCTGAAATCAAACGGTTGTTTCTGAATGCATTTCCCAGAGGAAAAGGGAACCGTATGCAGCATTTTACAGTTTGTTGACTGAACCCAGGATTTTTTAAATATAATCTCTTTATCTTCACACACCAGCTCTCTCCGTCTGTGCTACAATGTTCAGCCGAACACATGCAAACACAGGCTGACTCATTTCCCATATATTTAAGTGTTTTGCTTGTTTCTTGGAAAAAAAAAAAAAAAAAATCAACTCACAAAAACGCACAAAGACGTCAAATCTTTGACCAAGGACACACACACATTTAAAAAGTCCTGCTTCCTCTGGCATGATATTTCACTTTATTTTTCGCCAGATGTCAATTTATTTGTGATGACAAGGACTCACACAGCAAAGACAGTTAAAAGTGTTTTTCATTATTTTTCATTTGCGGTTCCATAGCTATTTTATTTAAGCCATTGATGTGATGCGTGTGTGCTGAAGGTCAAAACACGCCTGCATGCGTCCAGTCTTTGTATTTGGCATCAGTCTATAAATCATAGATGATGTATTTCTCTTTCTGAATGCATTTCCCAGAGGAAAAGGGAACCGTATGCAGCATTTTACAGTTTGTTGACGAAACCCAGGATTTTTAAAATATAATCTCTTTATCTTCACACACCAGCTCTCTCCGTCTGCGCTACAATGTTCAGCCGAACACATGCAAACACAGGCTGACTCATTTCCCATATATTTACGTGTTTTGCTTGTTTCTTGGAAAAAAAAAAAAAAAAAATCATCTCACAAAAACGCACAAAGACGTCAAATCTTTGACCAAGGACACACACACATTTAAAAAGTCCTGCTTCCTCTGGCATGATATTCCACTTTATTTTTCGCCAGATGTCAATTTATTTGTGATGACAAGGACTCACACAGCAAAGACAGTTAAAAGTGTTTTTCATTATTTTTCATTTGCGGTTCCATAGCTATTTTATTTAAGCCATTGATGTGATGCGTGTGTGCTGAAGGTCAAAACACGCCTGCATGCGTCCAGTCTTTGTATTTGGCATCAGTCTATAAATCATAGATGATGTATTTCTCACCCAGAAATTCAAACGCCCAGAGCTTCGTTATTCAATTCCCACAGATCATTGATGAGAGACGATGATGTGAGGGGATTTAGGATGGGCACCGCCGTATTGGATTGCGTTTGAGATTGAACAAAACTGTCCAAAGCCAACTCTGGGCAAACTACTTGTTCAACGTACAACTCTACGTGACAACAAACTCCCTTAACGTCGAAATAAATGTACACAGCATCCCACTGTGTTCCCTTTGCTGTAAATACATGGATAAAATCAAATGAAGTTGATGGGGCCCACTTTTGTCCTGGACCGCTTGTCTCCCCAGTCGTAGTCTTTTCATTCACTTTATGTTTTACTTAAAGTGTCACACTCTGTGTTCATGTATCGGCAGCACAGCAGGAGAAGGAGGTGCTCTCTGTATCCAAAGAGCGGGCTGCCCTTTGCCATCCGGTCGTTGATGGACAGAAATCTCTGCTATTATGAAACAATAACTTAGACTTGAAAATATTAACATGGTCCCTTTTTTTTATTCATATTTTCATAACCATCTATTTTTCATTTAATTTTCCTAGTTGTGACCCAAGCATCCACAAATAGTCTTGTTTGGAAATAACCGGACTCCTTCTGTGCAATAACAACAGTACGATTGATGATTCAATATTAACGTCCAAGATTTATATTTCTCTTAACATGGGTCAATGTTTTATTCGCTGATTTCACTGTTGGCAACTACAAGCAAAAACTTGTTTTTGGCCAAACAGTGATGAAGATTATTCTTCCGCCCGGATGGATGAAACAAAAGATTTTCTCTGGTTTGTTGCCACTGCCAAGAATCAGTATTATGTCTGCTCCTTTCTTTTCATCTCTACTCTGTGCCATCCATCATTGGGCAGAAAGTCAGCTACGGACAAACTGAAACTCATATATGTTTCATTACCCTGGTTCTCACAGCAATGCTGCTTTTCCGCATTATCACTTCCACCTCATTTCCTCTGCCTCGTGTCCAGTATCTCAAAGGGACTACGCCATACGTTTTGGTACAAACTTTGTGAAACGTTGTCTACACAATTTTAACCTTATTGAGGTTTAACGAGCGAATTGTAAACGTGTGTATTGAATTTCATGGCAATAGTTATGAAAACAATTCCCTTAAAGCCAAAAATGGCACCAAAGTCAAGATTGCTCCTTTATGAACTATGAATATCTGTCTATATACCTGCATATATATATATATATATATATATATATATATATATATATATATATAAATGCCTGCTGTGTCAGAGATCTACAGATTAGCCTCTCGTATGAAATCATTTGAAGGAGGGTCCCACCTTGGCCTCGTCTGTGACACAGTGGTCTGACCTGCATGCCCTTTTCTCTCTTTAGATGTGATTTATGATCTCTTCTCAGATCTATCTGCCCCTGTCTGCTTGAACTCGGTGTGATTTCTGTTTGCCCCGGCAAGAATCGTCTGCGTACATGACAAATTAGTTGTTGCTGAGTCGCTGCGACAGAGATGAACAACTCTCGCCGTCTCACCTGATTGTGTTTTTCACTCTTCTTCTTTTACTTTCTTCCTTTCTTCGACAGGCAGCTGTGTTATCCTAAAGGAGCCCTGTCATGTTTTGTTTATATCAAGATCATTCTTTTATGTAGCTGATACAGTCTCCGGAAAGTGGATGTTGGCTCATTACCACACAGCTCAACTGACACTTTTAATGACATCGGAAAATACTTGGGGGGGGGGGGGGGGGGGGGTTTAGCAGGGGGGGGGGGGGGAATTTACAAGGTATTTCTCTGAAAAGGCAGTTTCCATGTGCAAGGCCGCATCTCTGCTCCTCCTCCGTTTCACTGCTTGAGCTCACTTTCCCCTCTTGTGCACCCTCTATTGCCGTCTATCTCTCTGCCCTTCCACTCAGTGAAGCGTGTGATTGGACAGCGGCAATGCTCATTAGCATAATGCTGCGACATCCATCTTCAGCCTGCATGAAGCTGTGGAAACCCAGTGTGTGTGTGTGTGTGTGTGTGTGTGTGTGTGTGTGTGTGTGTGTGTGTGTGTGTGTGCGTGCGTGCGTGCGTGCGTGCGCGCGTGCGCGCGTGCAGAGCATCACCAGGAGTTGAAGACGAGGGTCGAGAGCAGATTGGGCATGTTGGCAAAAGTCTCATTAGCCGGAGTCTTGCTGGGGAATGCATGAAGTGAACTCCTTGTTCACTTTTCCTGACTGTCAGGTCCTATTGACATTATTATCGAGTAATGCAAGTTTGCATGCAGACAACCCAAAATGGAAAATAACACGCGCACTGTATCATAAAAATGGGCTTTTACATCGGAAAATCCACAGAAAATAATAACCGAGCGACACGGTGTTTTTCTGTGATTGACGTTTATCACTGACCCAAGCTCAGAGGTCCTATTTCACCCCCGTCTCCTTTTCACCAGGACAACAGGGAAGTAAATGAGCAGTCTGACTTCCTCGCCGTCTCCGGAGCAGACAACGGATGGCAACATTCGCCGAAAAGGCGGAGTGACTCCTCACAGTCGAGACTTAATGTGGACGTTATTTCCGCCCTATGGAATTCTTAGAGTTTTCTTTTGGTTTGCATTGTCGCTGGGGATGTTGGACGGGGTCATCACATGACGGCGGAATCCGATTTTTGCAGGGTGTTGCCATGTCGTCAGTGACTCCAGGCAGAGGTAGTGTGTGATTCCAACCGAGGAACTGGACAGCTCCAGTTCAACGCTGAACCTCAACTATTCGTACGTTCCAGGCGACACTTCTAAAGTCGTTTTGTCCCTTGTCTTTTAACTTTGCACCCTTTGCCGCTCTGCGATAAAATTTCCATTTTATGTAACGAGAGAGGAAAAAAAAATCAAAATAACTCGGGATGTCTGCTGTGCTCAGGGGCCCTACAAAGTTTTCAGAAACCCGGATCAAGTAGCTTGAGAAGTTTTTGAATTTCACTTCTGGAAAGTTGTTCAAACCCTGTCGATGAGCAGGCAGAAATGTGACTATTCACGAAAGTCCAGAGAGAGAGAAACACAAACAGGGAGAAGGACACAGGTAATAGATGCCAGATGGAAAAAAAACAAGTAGTGAAAAAGAAAAGGGAAGGAAGAAAAGAAACAAAATCCACCTGAGAGCTAATTTTGGGAGAGAAAGCCGCAGAAAATACAATCAGATACTTTGTATTTTTAAGGATTGGCCCTCTGTCCTTCAACAACAGATGAAATGAAGTTGCTCCTCACCTTGTTCTCAGTGTATTGTCCACACACGCTCTCACACTTTGACGAAATAGTTGTACACTTTTTAGACTCACTATCCACCATCAGCTGATCTCTGCTGCTGTGAAGAGTCGTAGCTCATTAAAAAAAAAAAAAAAAAAAAAAAACGACCTCCATGATCCTGACTTGAATCATGCCCGCCACTTTATACTGGTGCCAGTGTCTGAGTTGAATACGAAAAATGGAGTGTGACAGTGATGGCTCTGGTGATAAAGTGTCACGGGATTGATGATTAGCAACATCCGAAGAATATGCACCGTGTGTGTCATCAACATTTAAAAGTAGGTCAAAAGCCTTAAAGATGGAGATATGTTGGTTTAATAATCTTCAATTGGAAAAAAAAAGATATATAATTAAAGCAACAAGAGGAGAGAAAGTCCACTGAAAACACTGGTTTACGTGATTAAGTACGAGTTTGACATGTTTTATTTATTGAGTTTAAGTTTGTTTTTTGTTTTTTCTAAATGTATGTAGAGAAAATAAACGTGCAATTTTTTTTCATCATACAACAGAACAATCCATGTGTAATGCTCTTTACCTGTAAATAAAGACCTCTGGTCTAAGCCTAATTCCACCAAAGAAAGACTATTGCCAAGTCTTAGCCCAAAGCAAATCACTCTCCGTGGAAGTCCTCATTGTGAAGGCCTGAAACCTGTCCACAGAGAGAAAATAAATTGCAAGGACCCCCCCCCCACACACACACACACCCCCCCCCCCCCCCCCACACACACACACTGACCAAAATCAGCCTTGTTCCAGATGGGGCTTTTGCCACTAATTGCAGAAGCCACCACCAATTAACCGGTCTTTAGTCTGACAAGTGTCCCCAAAGGTTGCCTACGACAGGCGCACACACACACACATGCATAGAGTGCACACCCTTTTTTTCTGCTATCTCTTCCTGATCCTTGTCAGCTGTGCCAATTACAGGTAGAAATCCTCTTTAAGTGCCCACCAGATGTGCCTGGAGCGACTGGGAGAGAGATGCCAGCAGCCAGGTTAACGACACTCGCACTCTGGAAGATTTCTGTGTTGTTGTTGTTGTTGTTGCTGTTGTTGTTGCCGGGTTTCAGTGGTGTGCTAATCCCAAAATCTGCTGAGACTGGCTGGGGTCCTGCTGGGCAATCATAGTCAATTTGAATAAATCACTGCCGTCCATTCCATTGTAGGTGGATATCCAACCAATGCTGGTTTAAATCCTAATCAAATTCATTGGTCGGAGATGCTTGCTGGCAAACCTGCCCCTAATTAATAATACACACTTCTTTTTATCATGCACAATATTTATCAGGTCGTTACTCACGATGCTCCAGCTTGGTGAAAATATGACTCGGCGAAGTGATGGATATCATGTCTGACTTTCAGGCGGCTCCAATTTGCTATTGTATCACCGCGGCCTTTGCAAAAACCCTTTTTTCCTTGAACTGGTATTTCACTTAGTGCTTTAATGATTTAAGGAGCGTTACCTCAGCTCAAAATACTCTCTATTCCGAGAAACTCGTGCAGGCAAAGAGTGAAACTTGGCCGGCGGAGAGGGAAGAATGAATCATTTTAACTGGAAAACAAATTCTCTTGTCGTGAAGATAAATGGAGGTTATGACGGCGTCATATTTTATTTGTGATTTGTTATTGACGTCGGTTTGAGTTTGGTCCTTGCAGAGTCCAAAACTTACACCTGCCAACACACCTAGAATGTGAGTGTATGGTGAGTGGAGCTCACTCAGATTTGTGTCCCGTCGCCTTTGTGCTTGTGTTGTCCTAAATTGGAGCCTCAAACACATTTACCAGCAAATATTTCGTTCCAAATTGAGATCGAACATGCCGAGCGCAGGCTGTATTTAGTTCCACACTCGTCGAATGAATCGTTAGCGCGTTTTGCACTTAGCATGCGATAAACCAATCAGTGCGCCGTCTCCCATCGCCTTTAAAAGCCAGGTGCGCCTGCATCTTAGGCGGGGGCAGAATTGCCAGGTAGTAAAAGAGAACACTTCTTGGCAGAGGAAATGTTTTCACGTGGCACACGAGCCGAACCATCTGTGTGTGCGTGCGTGTGCGTGTATACAGCGATGTGCACCTGCCTATTAAGTGCGCATTTCTATCTTGATAGTGCATGCTTAATATAACAGTGACAGTCCCATTGACATCCGACCGGGTTTTTCATGCTGATGCCAAAAGAAACGTTAGAAACGACCAAACTTCAGTCGTTTGCATCCTTTCACCCACGCGCCAGTCGCCTGGCAGCATCCTCGCCTGTGTCTTTGTGCATGCACTCGGCCTGTAAAGTTAGTGGGGGTTGAAAATGTGGGTCTGATCAGTATTCCACATTTCTGAAGCTCTATATCGGGCTGCTTTCGTCAGAGTAACGCTACACAGTGCAACAGGTGTATTTAAAATCCCAGTCTTTTCTGGAGGCGTGAGAGGCGGCTTTTTAAGCACCTGCCTCTTTTGGAGAAATGTGTTTCTTCTCATCTGAGAGACTGTGTCAGTTCCTTCTTGTGCCATGTTGGATTCACACAAGGCTTAAACAAGAACAGAGGTGGAAGCGAGCAGTGACAACATGTCTTTTATCTATTTGATTCTATACAATTCACACACGAGCGTCTGCGCGTGTTGAGTAGTATGACAGATAATGTATGTAAAAGGATGTGAAGAACGGCAGTGTGTTGATACAATACTTTTAATGTGTAGAAAGTGCAACGTGAACAGTCCCCAGGTTATTCACGTTGTGCTTTGCGATGCATTGGAATCTCAACTCCATGGCTGCAATAATTAATACTCTAGTCATCCTCTATTGCGGTAAACACGATGCCAAAAGTAAATTTAGTGTGACATCCTCGCTGCTTATTTGCATACAGAGCATCAGGAAAGATTAAAATCACAGCTAAGGTGCACGGATTTATGGGCGCTATAATGTTTTTTCAACAACAGAGCAAATCATTTGTGTTTACTGTATTGTATACTGTATTTACTTAAACTTTTAATATCATTCAGGATAAATCTGTCACGAACGCAGGAAGCGCGGGTTTGAGTAGGTTGGTTACTTCCTCAAAAGAAAAAAATGTGTTGAAAACAAAGATACAGACAGCAGCCGCTGCAGATATGAGCAGGTACATGGAGAAGATGTGAAAAGTCACAGGCTGAGGTGGAGACGCGTTGTGAGGTGGAGAGAACAGAGGGGTTTTGTGTGTGTGTGTGTGTGTGTGTGTGTGTGTGTGTGTGTGTGTGTGTGTCTCAGAGAGAGAGAATAGCATTAAGGTTTCAAGAAAAGTCGAGCAGACAGTCGGATCTCCCAAGGCTGCTGCACAGGAGTGATGACCTTTACAAGATCAGAGTTTGGGCAACTGTTTGGGAGTGTGCGTGCGCATGTGTAACTGTGACTGTTTTCGAGATGTATTGTTGGCAACAAAACTGGTGTCTGGGAAAAAAAAAAAAAACTTTCAAATGTCTTTTAGAACAAATAGGAGACAAAATGTTTGGAAATGTGAGCCAAATGATTTATATTGTTCTTTTTCAAATAATCAAATCATTTATTTCGAATGGCTGCCCTACCCACACCATCTTTGTGCTGATCTTGCACACTCAAGTTGGTCAACACACTGACCACAGCGCAAGAAAGCATTCAGCCGCAGTGGCCGTAGAGAAATCAGATAAAAGAAACGCAAAGGCAACAAAACAGGTCAACACTTGGGACCCACTCCAAATGTAACGACGCTGAGATAAAGAGAGACTGTGTCCCTTTGTCAGGAAAGAAGCCCCGCGGCTACGGAATAATTTGCATGAAAAAAATACAAATCTGAAGTGTCATCTAAAGGTGCACACAAAGAAATCGCTGCAAACTAATAATAATATACTACACGGTGTTAGCATACATGCATTTATACCGCATGTGATGTCAACTCTAAATGCAATTTCACTGAAAGACATCAGCCCTTGTCTATCCCAATGATAGTGCGTGTGTGTGTCTGTGGGTGTGTGTGTGTGTGTTACAGGACACGAACATATGAAAACACCTCCAGCGTGTGTAGCGTAGTGTCTCTCGGTCCTGGTGTTGACTCTCTCTGACCTGAGGCGAGGGCAGAAAATTGGCCCTGTGCAGAGCTAAGGGAAGATTTGAATTGAGGTCGCGACCTTACCAGAGACTCTTGACTGTCAAACAAAAACTCTCACTGGTAATTGAATTTCCAGTCTGATATTTACAGAGCACAGAAAAGAAATTTTCAAAATGATCGATTTTTTTCCCCCCCCCTCTCCTGAGGCTCCTGGCCACACGGTTGCATTTCTGCACTTAATAAATATCCATTGAGGTGATTCACTCCGGGGAACTTGTACCTAGTGGTGGAAAGATGAAAGCGGAGCTGATAAGCTTTCAGCTCTCCTCTCTGTGATGTTACACCCTCCCCACGCTGCGGTCAGATCAACTCCGGGTTCTCGGGTTTTACTCAGAGGCATCCACACACACACGTAGTGCGGCTTGTTAGGAGTGCGTTAGGATCGCTGGTGAATATCTTAATACCTCTGTGGTAAAATATCTGTTCGGGTTACTTTTATTCTTCCTCCAGCCTTGTACATCCCAGAAAAGTTGGAAACTTCTGATTATCACTTACTAACATTTTTTGTTGTTATTCCTTCAATTTCAAAATGATTTATGCTCAGTATATTATATTGTCAACCATTAATAATGTTCAGCCACTTTGAGGAAAATCTGATTCCCTGGTGTCAGAATCCATCCGGTTGTGAAACAGGTGTGGCCTAAAGACACAAAGCAAGTTAAAAGTGTTGAGGGCAAAGAAAAGAACAATGTTAGAAATATTAATTTGCCATTTTAATGATGAGCTGTGATTCCATGGTAATTGACACTTTATCACCGGAATAAATCAAAGGAAATAAGTGCTTTGCTACTTGAATGTTTCCCCTAAAAATGTCATCATTTAATGTTACACTGGGTTTAGATTAAAAGTAGTAGATGTGTGAAGGATTTGAGACTCATTACAGAATGATTTATCCTTTTTTTTTTTTTTGGTCATAAACTTCTCAAACCTCAAAGAAACAAAGATAGAAAGCGGTAGAAAATAAGATTAGACAGTTTTGGTCTATTGGGCTCCCAATGCTCCTCTTTAGGACGGCACCCTTTTAAGCATTCACACACACACACACAAACACACGCAGCTAATCTATTTCTGATGGATTGTAATACCGAGGTCAGGTCGTGTCTGCGCCTCCTCATCAGCTCGGTAAATCTCACTCCGAAACACACTCAGCATTTAAAGGCTTTATGGTAATTAGGCTCCCTGTCGCAAACAGCCAATCCTGAGTGACCATTTTAGATTTATGTTCGTTGGAAACAGGGAGCGCCTGGGTCACCCCCCAAATGTGTAGTTTGAAAGGTGCTTTTGAAGCAAACAGACAAAGAAAAGCAAGATTTGAAAGGACAACGTTTCAGCACACAACTACACCCAAGCAAAGTCAACATTTGATTCTGGCAATGGGGAAGGAAACGAGGGAAATCCAAAAATAAGACATCTGGACAAGCCTGTGTTATGTGAAACTTGTAGAAAAAAAGTAAATTGATAAAAATTGCATCCCAGGAGCTTCAGTCAGGAAGAATTTTGTTTGCAGCTACCACAGTCCATTATTGTAGTGTGTGTGTGTGTGTGTTTGTGTTTGTGTGTGTGTCAAAGAATTTAAATTGGGTCATAGCTGTTTTTTCTGAGCTCACTTTGGGTTTTGTTGTGTGCGTGTGTGTGTGTGTTTACACGGCTGGTCGGCGGTGTTCATCCCTCTCACTCCTTAGCATTATGGTGTTTTAATGATTCTGGCAGATGTTGTTTTTGTTGGAGAGTGAACTCACTTAACTGGGAGATGTTGATCTGGTGAGATTACCTACCTTTCCCCCTCAAGGGCACATTTTAATGGCGCTCTAAATCAGGAAAGCTCATTTTGCAAGAATTATGCCGCCATCTCTCTGCTGATGGAGAAAGCGCTGGCAGGTTTGCAGGTGAATTTATCTGCGCGCTAAAAGAATTATGATTTCATTTATTCCAAACAAATAATGGGTTTTCGTTTAATCAACTCGTTCGCGGTCGCCTGCTCTTCAGCTTCTTAGACATGGAAAGACAAAAAAAAACAATAAAATAAAAATCCATTAACATGCTATGTGAGGGGATGGCCGGATGAGAAAATGGATAAAAAGAAAAAGAAGATTGCTCACAGAGAGTTATGTAGAAACCGAGAGAAATCGACTTATAATTTTCAAATCTGAGAGAGAGAAAGCAGGAAGTGCTGATCCAAATTTCATAAACTTTTAAACGGTGGCTGAATAAGTCATTGCCAATGGACGTATAAAAAAGATACTGTTTAATGAACTAACCAGTTGGTGTAAGTAAATATTTAATAACTACAAAATGCAAAAACCATGATATTTAATTTCATGTAAATTACACCACTGCAGTCGTGCGAATCAGGCGTCGGACTGCTGACGAAGCAGCCGAGCCGGGCAGAATACATATCTCAGCCTGTCTCACTTTCCACAAGAAAGGAAGCAGACCTTTGTTTTGGAAGCCATATTACATTCTTTAAGTCTTTAAATCTAGAAAAAATGAAATCAATATATCATCTACAGTATATTATGCTTAAGATTGGTTGCTGATTAATGTTGTGGACATATGATGTCATTTATCAATAACCAGATCCAAAAAACCACTCTCGTTTTGAAATATTTGCAAGCATACCCTTGTTGTCTCGCCCGCTGCCATGCTAAATAATAGATAACAAGCGGAACGACAACAGGGCTCAGCGTTGACCTCTACGTGATAAAAGTTGTTCACTAGTGTTTTTCACTCTAGTTAAAAAAAAAAAATCTCTAACTCCAAGAATAATGGTGTTATTGTATCCTTATCAAAGGGGGATTAAGGGCCTAGTGCCTGCTCAGATTTTCAATGAGAGATCACCATGGCTGTACTGTAGTTCACTTACTCCGCATAGTCTCCGTCTCTAACGCAGTCCATGTTCAACACCCCGTTTGGCAAATCGCACACATCTACATCCACGAACACATAGCGCAAATCCGGTTGGCCTGCAGGTTGTTTGTGCTTTATTTGAGCTCATTTAGAAACAGCAGGCTTATTTTGCCTAGGCCTTGGCTGATTAGCGGCAGCGTGGGGGAAAGATGTGACTGGATGGCAAAATGAATTCATTTAAAAAAGGAGCAGCATGTTGGTATTCACCTGGGAAATCAGGGATTAAATAAAGCTACCTGCTTAGTCCTCCAAAAGGAGAGGCACGTTACAGACCGTTATCTGGCAGCGTGTAGGACGAGGACACGGAGAAGACACTCGTAGGGCGTCAAACATGATGGGACATTGAAGACATTAGGAAAAAAAAAAATGATACATGCATCTACCGGGTTATTCATTTTGGGAATTGCAAACATTATACCCAGCAATGAAAACCAGTGACTAAGAGATGGTGAGCCTGTTGTTTTAGTCTTGACATTTTGGCTTGAATACTATGAGAATCCTTTAATTCTAAGGAAAAACACTATATATTTTTATTCAATTTCTAACTAAGGGGATATTTTGAAATAAACCAATGAAAGAAATTTAGGGCGTGAGAAAGCTAGCTGAGGTAGCCAGGGTGTCAACTTTCGAGTTTGCATAACAGACCCAGTACAAGCCGGAGGGATTCGAACTTCTCTAAGAGCATCTCGGGATATTTAAGAAAAGGACCAGTGACTAAGAGATGGTGAGCTTGTTGTTTTAGTCTTGACATTTTGGCTTGAATACTATGAGAATCCTTTAATTCTAAGGAAAAACACTATATATTTTTATTCAATTTCTAACTAAGGGGATATTTTGAAATAAACCAATGAAAGAAATTTAGGGCGTGAGAAAGCTAGCTGAGGTAGCCAGGGTGTCAACTTTCGAGTTTGCATAACAGACCCAGTACAAGCCGGAGGGATTCGAACTTCTCTAAGAGCATCTCGGGATATTTAAGAAAAGGCTGTACTATGTGGTGCCGAGAAAAGGGAAAATCATCTCCCCGATTGTACGACGTGGAGAAAATCAGTTGGTAATGGTGCACAAGATAAAAAAAAAAAAACTCCCAGAGACTCTCCAGTGTTAATGTAAATCAGTTGGTGTGGGTTGGAGAGGGACACGGGAGATGTGGCTTCCGGGTCGTTTTTTTTGTCACGGCCCTGAACTCGACGAGGTGCGGGCGTGGAGAGTTGTTGACTCTTGTCTCCGGGAGGCACCGGTGTTTGCGGATGGAGCGGGATGCAGATGGATTCTCGCAGCCAGGTGGGGCGAGTGATGATGAAAGGATCAGACTCCAGATGGCCGACATCAGCCGGAGACAGCTCGGGGGGGTGGTGGGCGGAGGACGATGCCAATGAGAGCGACAGCTCCATCTGAATGAGCTGAGGCAGAGCACACGGCAACGCTCCGCGAAGACACACTCCGTGATGTGTTGAATATGGAAGGAGGAACGTTAAGTGGCCAACCCGCAGTTAGGTGAGGAGTTTATCCTTCTCTTACCTGGGCTGAGCTTCATTGCAAAAGGCGCAGGTAGATAACACACACACAATACACGCCGTGTGGAGATAGATGAAGTTTGATGGAGTGAATTTGGCTGGTGCTATTTTGTC
Organism: Colistium nudipinnis; assembly: GCA_016785305.1. Taxonomy (NCBI): domain Eukaryota; kingdom Metazoa; phylum Chordata; class Actinopteri; order Pleuronectiformes; family Rhombosoleidae; genus Colistium; species Colistium nudipinnis. Next base: position 308,344 of record JAFBJU010001167.1, read on the forward strand.
TTCATTGCATATCAAATGGTTAAAGGATTCATCTCTGCAACATGTGTGCAAAGTCTTCAAGTCTCTTTGATCACCTTCCCTTGTTTAAACATGGGTCGATGCCAAATACGCTTCTCTGTTCTACATTTTGGGCCCCAGAAACGATCTATTGTATTTTGAGCTGAATTAAGCCATTTCACTCATTCATTTTGTGTAAAACTTCCCTGTGCCCTTACAATGACAATTTTCTCTGACTCGCACAGATTTTATCTCAAATTTCTCCGACTCCTCAGAGGAAGGACAGTGTCATTTTCTTGTTCGCACTTGTGATCAAAACTGCAATGAAAACCAACGTTGAAGAGCATGGTTTGAGTGTCCTGTTTATCCTCCGGTCCGAAAGTGCCCGACTGATGACAGTGTTTGGATTTCTGAAGTGAAATGGCGGGCATTCCACTTCAGGAATGTTTTTAAAGGGGAGGACTTTGCTCCATAGCTATATCGTTTCTGAATTGTCAGTATTTTATTGACCAGACAAATAGCTGTGATTAACGAAGTTGTCTTAAAGGTTCATTAGCTGAGTTTACTGGCAGGCAAAGCAACTGTGAGAAATATGCATGTGACAACCAGATACCTCTGGATTCTTGTTGTATGTCTGCAGTACGTGGATTTGCCCTTATAGGAAGAACAGGGGGTAAACAACAACGCCTCTCTATCATTAAGCACCAATCCACTCAATAGATTAACGTGACACTTGATGAACCTTTGGAGCTATGAAGAGAAAGTAGAGTCACAAAAAAGTAGCAGCAAAAGATGGTGCAGAATCTCCTGTGTTTGGACAACTTTGGATTGAGTGTACCGAACCAGATTGAAGAAGGGGCCAGAGACGGTTCGATGTGACATTCTGACACTTGCTGTGAATCCAACCTGACTACAGATGTCCTCCTCCACATAGAAGAGAGTTACAAACCTTCCCAGACTTTAGAGAGAGACTCTCAGATGCATACTCCGATTCTGTCGGCCCCAAGCTGGCCAAGAACTTGGATTGGATTAAACCAGAGTTGTTGTCGTCATTGAAGGAAGTCAGTGTGACCATATGTGTGATATTTTATCCGTTTTATCTATTCTCATTCACACATTCTTCACATTCCCATGTTAATTGCCTGGGGCTGAAGAACCACATTATATGGGAACAAACACCTTTTCTGCAGACAGGGTTTAAAGTACCTCTTGTGAAAGGGGAAGATAATGAGTGTTCATTTATACCATTCATGTTCTTTATTCAAAATGAGACATTAATTGCCCATTAGGTCTGATGGTTCTTTGTCACAGACTCCAAATCTTCCTATTGTGCGCAATGGGTTCCGTGCCAAATGGATTCATCCCTTTTTAAATGAGAAGAGCTCGATCCAATGTGACTCGTCCAATCCGTGACTGTAGCCAGAGTTGTGAGCCTCGTCTGGCCCTCTCATCCGCCACGTATGGTCATATGTACACACACACACACGTTTTGTTTTAAAATGACGTGCAGAAGATGTGCGAAAGAACCAACGAAGGAAGTAAAGTGGCCTAATGCAAAGAGATCAGGAGGATGGTTGGAGTAAACACAAGACTTTCCCACAAACCAAAAACCATAAACTCTGTTTGTTGTCGTAACCATGACTATGACTTTCTTCTAACCCTAATGACGAACTTATTTTAACCCAAGACGTGATCTTATCCTTGCCCAAACCATGTTGATTTTATGTCCAAACCATAATCCAGCCATGATTGTTACATCACGGCATGTTTATTGCCGTTACCATGATAACATCGCTACGCCTGCTGACGTTTGGGTGACAACTTCATGAGACGATCCTGCGGGTTCAGGCTAAATTATATAATATATTATTTCTCTTTTTTTCTGGTCATAAGTTGCCATTTATAAAGATATAAAATGACAGAAAGAGAAACCCGAGGTACAAAAATAAAAGATAGACGGAGTGGCAGGGCAGAGAAAAGAAGAGGTGGAGAAAAGAGAGAGAGAGGCACTATGACAAGAGGGACTTTGCAGATCAAGCTTCAGCCATGCATATATAATAACCCAATGATGGATGGCTAGCCTGCAACCACATCAACGGTGTGTTACTTATGCATGTCATTAAGTGACTGCATAGTGAGGAGTCAGAGCGCAGAGCGGAGCATAAACACTCACGATGAATGATAGACGGACAGTCTGGCAGGTAAACAGGCGGGCGGGGGAGACGGAGCCATAAATATGCCGGCAGTCGGCGAAGTGGTCAAATAGCGAGGCAGACGGGAAAATGGAGTCAGACTAATAGATGCAGAGTCGCACAGATAAACAATTTACGAAAAAGGCCAAAAAATAAACAGAAGCGTAATATTATGCACCGAGTCACTCACAGGAAAAAATAAAAGTTGCTGTGCAGCCCGAAAAAGAGAGAAAAACACTGTTTGCATGCTGGACTCCAATTATAATTGGGGAATAAGGCTCTTCAAAAGCAGATTATTAAAGCAATTATTGCTCGTCTCACTCCAACCCAAATTCCTTTAGATATCCTCCTCTCTATAAATACTGGAGCTAAGACCAACTAAGATGAATTTAAATAGAAATGAATAAAACCAAGAGTTTTTTTTTGCGAATAATCCTGCATTCCATATTCATGAGTATTTCGCCATCGATGATGGATAAACAGACATGACGCAAAGTTAGTGAAGAGTTGGTCGGGAAGAGAAACATTTTCAACTTGGGCAAGTTCTATAAAATCACGAACCATAATGTACGTTACTATTACATCTATATCACCTCTCTCTCCCCGAAAACAAATAGGCCGCCGTCTGGCATTTTCTCTCCATGCCTCCTTACATAATACATTTCGTCAAAAAAATAAACTATGTTGTGACTTGTACGCATAAATGAAAGTGACAGAGATTTTTAAGTTTATGACTGTTTTCTCAGGATGCAAACATCCCCAAAATGTAAAAAAAAAAAAAATCTGAAAACCTCCCATCCCAAACCTGTCTTTTTTTTTTTAATAATCGTGCACCCAAACAATGTCACAGTATTGCCACCTTTCCTGCGTTGAGAGCACAGTAATTACCCAGAGAGACAGGCAGACCTCTGTCTGACCCCACAGTATGAATAAAGAAGAGCAGCGGTGTCTCATAGTCGTCGCTAAGCTGACAGCTGTTGCTGGATTTTGAGTGGCTCGGTGTGGGTGAGAGAGGCTTTATGCCGGGGATACAGGTCTAGGTTGTCATGCTTCACAGGACAAAGCCTGATGCACGCACGCTCACGCGCACGTTGTCTTCACCGTGCAGCCAGAATCTAGATGTATAACCCCTTTCACTTTCAGACTTTAATCCCATCATCATCTGGAGGTAAATCCGGGTCATTAATTCTGGGGGCAAGGCATTTCTTTCTTATCAAGGTTGAAAAAGTGGAAACTTTTCCTCACCCTCAGAATAAGTCATTCGTAGTTTTTGTTTGTTGATTTTTTTTTTTCTTTCCCCCCAGCAACTTTTTTTAGTATGTATGATCTGGTGGAGCAGACGGGGGAGATGAGGCTCAAGCTCGTTTGTTTGTTTCTGTTTTGGTCACATAATTGGGACACTGCTGTAACAATCTCCGCGCTTCACTTAGGCTCAAATTAATTGCTGACACGTTGGATATTGCAGTGTTTATTTTCTTCATCTGTGATGGCTGAAAAAAAAAAAAAAAATCACAGAGGAAGAACAGGGTCTTAAATAAAACAGGAGACACTACCAGTCGCAATGTTTAGAGCAAGTGTGAAATATATACCGATGATTTAACTGGGGATTGGACGAGCGGCCATTTAGATGAAAAACAAAATCTGACTCTCTTACATTGATAATGTCCCACAGGAGGCGTTTGATGCATACAACTAAACATAGAGCATATTATAAGGAATCCAACGAGAGGGAGGAAACGTCAGGCACTTGCCATTGTTGAGAATCTGATTGATGCTTTACCCGGGGTGATGTTTATTTTTTTGTTTATTCATTTTAATTTTCTCCTCACGATGCCGTTGCGACATGATGTGTTTTTTCGATCATTGCACTTGCAAAGATTTGACGATTGTTGTTTGGGGAGTCGCGGGGAAACATAAGCCACCGAGGCACGATGAATATGCTAATGAGCACTTTTGCATAAATAGTAAGTAACCGTACGACTCCGAGTGTACATCATTAGAGAGGGAGCCGCGTGTGTCCCCTCTGCTCGTCGGGAGTTGTTTCGACACATTTTTTGCCCTGCTGCAAAAAATGCAATCAACACAACAAAAGCCTGCATGTGTGTGCATGTGTGTGCGTGTGTGTGCGCGTGTGGCTTAGTCATTCCATCATCACGTTTCAAAAGGCACCGCTGGATTGTGGCTCTCGCACAAGCGCACGGATTCGTGTTAAATGCAGTCTGAAGGAGGCGTTTACTATCTGCTGACAGCTCGTCTCGTCCCCTCATCGTTTTCCTGGCTGATGCACCTATGAATCAAAATGTCAGAGAGAGAAGAAGAATATGCGCCTTTGTTCTCCGGCTCCCAGCCGCGATTCACTCGATAACACTGGAAACGCTGCGTTCCTCAGATGGCTTCTTTTCATAAAAATCTGCAATCACAGTTATCTTAGCGACAACAGGCGCCACTGGTGTTTTCTGCCAAGCTTCTGCTGTGCGCCAATAGCTTATGAGAGAGAGAGAGAGAGAGTGAGTCGACGGGCGTAAAGCGACGGAGGTGGGCGAGAACAAAAGAAGAAAAGAAAGCGAATCTCAGCGAAAAAAGAACTGGAATCTATAACTCGTTCCGCCGTCGCATCAGTCTCGATAACGGGGATTGATCCAAAAACATCATCGGCTCCCGGCCCGTTTCTGATAGCTCTGCCCAAATGAATCACGCAGCACAACAACAACAATTAAAGATTCTGGACCTGGGCTGTGTGAGCCCATCGGGGAACTATTAAGCAGATGCCATTACTCGTTAAAGTTGTTTTGAGGTTAATTATGTGGGATTCAGGTAGTTTATTTACTGAGAATTGACTCCTTATTTAGGTTTGTAAGGACCACGTCGAGGTTCCATTTATCTTCCGGCTGATGGGACACTTTTATTGGCCGTTCCCAACTACTTTATTTACATTAATTACAATTATTCTGCTGTTTTTTTTCGGAGGGTGCATCAAAGGCCCCTAAACTGTGAAAAATAGTTTTTGACTAATATGCGTGTCCGTGTCCTCGCCTTCTCATCTCCCATCGAACGCTACAAGCTGCACGCTCCTTATTGATCACCTCGGCAGGGGGTTATTGATCAGTCAAATCTATTGAGCCCACTGATTAACACATGGCATAAACAGACCAAAACAAATCAGCTCACACGCACAGTCTCTGTACCATTAGTTTTACTTATCATGGCGTATGTGTGACAAATCGGAGAATGGTCATATTATTTATATAGATTATTATTTTATCCTTATCAATAACATCCAGATGAATAAAAACAAACCGACAGAAGGTGAACACAGAGCGGAAGGAAAGCAGCTTCTTCAGTCACAGCATATTTAATAAACCTGAATGCGATGCAACGGTGATGTTGTGTACCAGTGGGAACAAAGGCTGGCTGTTTCTGAAGCCTGAGGTCAAATGTTTTGTCTTTGGGCCGTATTAAACACCAGGGCTTTCATTTCGCTGCATTGACCTGACCATGTAGCAGCTATTCATCAGCGGCCGAGTGCATTGACGTGAGCAGCTAACGAGGGCTTTGGTTAACACGGAGCGATGGAGACTTTTAATAAGGAAACCCGATGGATACGGATGGAGGGATGCAGGAGATGAGGGATCGTGCCGAGGGAGCACCCACTTATCCATTTCATTACAAAACACAAGGGAAGGAGGGATCCCTTATTCTTCTGCATGCTGAGGGATGTTAGCCCTTTTCGAACTCACATTGTTCCGGGATAAATGTTAAAAGGTAAAATGTAGTCCACGAGGAATGACGGACAGTTAAAAAAGCAAAAACAAACAATCCACTTGCGTTTCTCGGTGGGTCATTTGGGATGGAATGCCTGAAACGCAAGTGCGAAATGCAAACGAAAGCCACTCCGTGTACCTGTAAATGTATACAGAGCGAAACCGCGAATTAGCGGGAGGAAAAGCGCTGAGCCCTCGGCTAGAGTTAACGAGTCCTGAGCTGTTGATGAGTACATGAATTACACGTTTGTGCGATTTCTGGGATGCACGCGGAGAGCACTTTGTCGCTTTTAATTAGGTTTGTGAAAACGCATGTGCACCGGAACGCAGGCAAAAGGATCGCACATGCACAATTTGCGTTATAAACACCACCTCTTGACGTGTCGTGCCTTCGCACCATGTAACTTTATTTGCAGGATTTTATTTATTTATTGTTTATTTTATTTTTGATGCAGCTGTTCCGGCGAGAAACTCGATTCATCCTTGTAATTGCAAATTGTTCAAGTACAAACAGTGCCTCATGCAGCATAACTTTTCAACCTTGCTCATTTTGATCCATCCAAGTGTTTTTCATGATTGATACACTGATGTGTCTGGAGTAGGAAAAAAAAAAAAAAGACAAAATTGTTAATGCCGGCGTTCCATTTCGCTGCTTCAGGGTGTCACTGTCACACTGGCATCGCTCAAGGTTTGTCTGAAGAGATGGAAAACTTCAAAGTGTGTTTGAACAAATGCGCTTTTATTTGAAAAGAACCAAAGTTTGTATTTGCCTTTCGGTGCTATTTAATTATTTAAATGGACATGGATTGTATCCAAAGAAGGTTAACCAAAAATCGAATATATTTGTGCATATTTTTTTTTAAGTTTTGTGCGCAACACACAGACTTACTGCGGTTCCTCTAACACAGGGCCGGTGGCAGAGGCCAACACAGTCCATGAAGACAAACACATTGTGCTGTATTGCAGTGAGAGAGGAGATGTTGACATAGAGCTTCATAACCGGAAAGACCCCGTAAAAGCGCTGAGCCCTCGGCTAGAGTTAACGAGTCCTGAGCTGTTGATGAGTACATGAATTACACGTTTGTGCGATTTCTGGGATGCACGCGGAGATCACTTTGTCGCTTTTAATTAGGTTTGTGAAAACGCAGGCAAAAGGATCGCACAAGCACAATTTGCGTTATAAACACCACCTCTTGACGTGTCGTGCCTTCGCACCATGTAACTTTATTTGCAGGATTTTATTTATTTATTTGTTTATTTTATTTTTGATGCAACTGTTCCGGCGAGAAACTCGATTCATCCTTGTAATTGCAAATTGTTCAAGTACAAACAGTGTCTCATGCAGCATAACTTTTCAACCTTGCTCATTTTGATCCATCCAAGTGTTTTTCATGATTGATACACTGATGTGTCTGGAGTAGGAAAAAAAAAACAAAACACAAAATTGTTAATGCCGGCGTTCCATTTCGCTGCTTCAGGGTGTCACTGTCACACTGGCATCGCTCAAGGTTTGTCTGAAGAGATGGAAAACTTCAAAGTGTGTTTGAACAAATGCGCTTTTATTTGAAAAGAACCAAAGTTTGTATTTGCCTTTCGGTGCTATTTAATTATTTAAATGGACATGGATTGTATCCAAAGAAGGTTAACCAAAAATCGAATATATTTGTGCATATTTTTTTTTAAGTTTTGTGCGCAACACACAGACTTACTGCGGTTCCTCTAACACAGGGCCGGTGGCAGAGGCCAACACAGTCCATGAAGACAAACACATTGTGCTGTATTGCAGTGAGAGAGGAGATGTTGACATAGAGCTTCATAACCGGAAAGACCCCGTGTTTAAGCACTGAAGGGACAGCGGAGAAGAGAAAGGAAAAAAATCAGCATCGGCGAGCATGACAGACATGAGCTCAGCCTCACAGGAAGACACGACCTCCCCGGGGAAAAATACAAGAAGGGAGAGGGAATGGATAGAAAAAAAAAAACTTGAGAAATAGGCACAAAGATTAGAGGCGGGCAAACACTGGATCTTCACAGCTGACAAGACCTACCGCTGAGGCCCACGGGGAGAGGAGACGTTTGGGGAATAGAAGCAAACACAGGAGAGGAGCGAAACTGTGACAACTGGGCTCAAGCTTGGGAGATAAAAAGAAAAAGAAAAACCGAGGGGGATGTAGAAAGTGAGGTCCACTCACAACTATTAATTAAAACCGCTTAAAAAAAAAAAAAAAAAAGATAAGGTCTTCCAATAATTCTCTCTGGCCGTGCGTGCTACTCAGGGGTCATCTACAGCCAGACTAAGTAATGTCATGCCAGCAGCTTGGTCCCCCGGAAAAAGGCACATGGCGGGCTGCAGATGGATAATAATATTAATGCATGCACACATTGGGGAAAAAAACAAAACACTTTTAACTGGGTTATTCGGGCATGCACACGTATAAATGTGTGTCGCTCTGTTTTATTCACGTCCCGACATCCGAGGAAGAAAAAGGGAGACCGAATTAGAAAAGGCAGGTCATTTATTTAAGAGTTTGATTCAAAGGCTCCGGCGGACGCTTCAGACTTTGTGCTGTTGACTCCCGATCACTCCTCTCTTTTAAAATGGATTACTGTCGAGATTTGGCTGCGGGCGCCCCGAAGTGCGCCGATGTTCAAACAATGACGGAGCTCAGTGGCCTAATCTGTATGCTAATGAGCGTGTTTGATGTTTTTAAGTCTCCTTCCTTGCTGGCTGCCAGCCGGTGCGCTCTGATGCCAACAGGAGCCATAAGGCTGTGATCAGGACAAGCGCGGAGCATATACTCTTTCTATATATATATGGCCTTAAAGTCTGAAAGGCAGACTACAAACTCTGTTACACTCCTGAAGGCTTTGTGTTAGCAATAGGAAGCTTTTATCCAGATTCGCTTTCCAGACAATGGAGGCTAATGAGAGTCGGAGACAGAGAGGATGGGAGGCCGACATAAAATACGCGTTATCACACCGATACCCTCATTACGCACATATATCCATTATGTGCATATTGTTACCAGATGTGTTGGCAAACGCTTCGTGCCATGCGGATTTGTGAGGGCCTGCATTCGAAATGATGCAGGCAATTATGGCTGATGTTTAAATGGCAGCGTTGCCCACATTAAGAAAACATCCTGAGCATACCTCTGTGCATAAAAAAAAGCTCAGTTACTGTCTCCCGCTCCCTTTTCATAATCACGTTTAGGCATAAAACTTTTCTACAAGTTGAGCAGAGCAGACGTGTGTGGGGGGGGGAATGTTGTTTGGTATCCGCGGCGACAGAAGCTTCCGGTCAGGGTCCAGGAGGTCGGGGGAGGAGATGTGTATAAGAGGGGGGGTTTAACCTGTTTATTTATTCCGTCCTCCTGCATGCAGAGCTGTGATTTCACGCAGGCTGATGCCTCGTGGTGAGGTGGGGAGGAGCTTTGGCAGGGCTCCGTGTTTCAGCCAGAAAGAGCAGCGAGGAGTTTTCTGCCCTCGTGACTTGTAAATAAAAAGAGAGACAACAGAATAATGGATCTCGCGAGGCCAAAGGACCGCGAGCGAAATAAGTTTCATCTCCAGCAGGCCTGCAGCCTGATGGATGAGGCCGTAGCTTCTCAAAAGACACACGCAATTACCACAACAGCACGTTGGAGCTGAAAGTTCGATTATTCCAAGAATAAGTGTGTGGACTAAAGACATTTATTATCCAGTTGTGACTGTTGGATGACAAATGTAACAGTTTACTTTCTTTGGGTTCGAAAATCTGACATTTACCTCAGAACGAGACCACGCCAACTCGAAAGTGTGTCAGGGATACGTGCATTCCAAAAAATGACTGGGGAATTATTCTCAGTCCCAGTCTGAGCACACCGATGGGAGAGTCTGATGGTGTCGTCAGCTGGGAGAAAGCAGCAATTAGGAACAATTAGTGACAGCTCGCAGTCAAGTCTCTGAAGTGAAACGGCTCCTCAGCTGCACGGATACATCCAGCGCTTGGATTCTCAGTACCGAAAAGTCTGACGATCAGTGCAGAATATAGAGCCGGCAAGAAGCTGTTTTTAAATCGTCCCTTGGACTGAAATATCCACTTTCGGAAAAAGAGGACACTGTTTTTTTAATTGTCTCTCAAAAGTGGATTTCTTCTTTTAAACCAGTGCACAAAGAGTCTGTTGATATGTTTACTGAAAAAAAACAAAAACTAAAGCGGATGACTTCTGACTTCGTTTCACACAGTGATTTCTCCATTTAATAGAACTGATCAGTTCATGCAATATTGTTATTATTATTATCACCACACTCTTCAGGAATAAATGACACCCTAATGGGTTTTTAGAGACCGACACAACAACTTTTTCCTTTAAGCCGGCAAGACTTATAGGCTACTAAGTGAATGGACTTGATGCTTTCATATTTCCATTGCTATTCCCATTTTTCTCGTGCAATACATAAAAGCTGTCGGGCAGGTTAATTTGCGGTATTGTGTTTGAAGCGTTTTTGTTTTATCCACACTATGGAATGAATCATTGGATAATGAATAAGCATCATACACAATAAAAGCGATAAAGCGCCTGTTCCACTGTAATCTGCAAATCTTCAGTAACAGGAAGATTATACATTATACCCTTCATTTATAATGCCATGCTTTGTTGAACAACAATAAAGCGGCTACATTTCTCAGGTCTGTTTCTGCACCATTCAAGTTATGATAGCATCTGATGTTCGGGAAAACAAGATAAAAAAAAAAAAAAATGCCATCTTTAAACTCGGCTCAGTGGAATACTAATTTTAACATAATGGCCGTCACGGTCTCGCAGGTGAATATACAAAGAAGCATCTGGGGCTGAAAATGGCTCCTTGACAACATGCAGCACCCACTAATCTCTCTCTTTCTCGACTGCTCTGAAAAAAACATATTTTCATGCTCAAATGAGGTGTAAAGAGATCAAATCTACATAGTGTCACTCTTGAAACACTCCTTCTTTTATCCAACACGTTGGTTAAATTATTATTATTGTAAAATACTATATATATACTGTATATTTAGTCATTTGTTGCCATGAACCTGGGAGTTTTCCCATTTTTCATCTCCATCCTTTCACACCTTTTTTCTGTTCACCTCTTGACCTCTAACCACACACACACACACACACACACACACAACACCCTCCGGTTCTACTCTGCTGTACAGTATTTTGTCTTACAACACCGATTATGCAGAGGAGTCCCTGGCTATCATTTCCATTTTCCGGTACTTGTCTCCACCCTCTGTCACGCACATTTTTGAAAAACTCGGCCTCCAGTGTGACGTGTGTCATTAGGAAAAGCTCATAATAAAGAAAAGCATTTGACGTCATTGTGCCTCCGCCCCGTCCTGGTGAACATTCAAAGTCAATGGTTCATTTCAACCTGCTCTTTGGGGAGCCGGACCATCTGTGCATGCCTGCTGAGCACCTGTCCATGTCGAGGCGCGGATGATAGTAATAGGCTGCTATAATACTCGCCAATGCTCCCATGAAATGACTACCCACTACCAGGAGAGCGGCGCACCAACAGTGTCCCTGAACACCACGTGGTTTTAAGGCCAACATGTCCGCGGAGCTCTCGGGTGTATGCAACTGCAAATGTTATTTACACAACGTGGGAGCTGGATGGGGGGGGGGGGGGGGGGGGGGAAAACCGGGTTGAAAACTCCTGTCCCAGCTGGGCCCCGTCAGGCCTCCCTCTCTGCTCGTTGTCTCCCGTCCTCTCTCTGCTGCTCACATTATCGTCTGTGGTTGACAATTCCTCCGAGTGGGAGAGTTATAATTGGACAGAAGAAAGACATTTGCGCTGTGAGAGTCCCAGAAAACCTTTAGCTTCAAGTGCTGCAAGAAGTCCCAATCAATACCGAATATTTTCTCTCTCTCTCTTTTCTATCTCTCTCTCTCTCTCTCTCTCTGTCTCTCTCTCTGTCTTTTTCAAGCTGAATTTCGCTTCGTCTTTCCCCCGTTTCTGTCCCTCACTTACGCCTCACTATTTCTAATTAGGCTGCTGTTGACACTTTTGTGTTGTGTGCATGTTTGTACAATCCCGTCCGTTCACTGCACAAGTGTGTATAGCCACTTTGTGTGTGCGGACTGAGTTGAAGGAGAGCACAGGCTGTTGTGTTGACAGGTCAGCCAATTAGCTAACGAATGTGCCGTTACCCAGACTCTACTTGCGGTGGCACCATGTTTTGAACAACACAACTTCGACTAACGCTCAGATTATTGGCGGAGATGAAAGAACGCCTGACACTGCAAGAAATTCGAACGCAAATCAGAGTTCAGTGTCAAAGAAGCGGGTGTAGCGCAGTTTGATAGATTTTCTCTTAAATCTGTGTTTCTGGGATATAAAAGAGGTGTTTTTCCTAAACACAATAATGAGTGCAAGTAATATTAAAATGTGTATATACATGTATGTATATCATGAGGCTGTTAGTTATTGTTTAGTTGTTGTAAAATCTTTAATGTCGGCATCTGTGGTTAAGTAATAGCATTTCACATAATATTTATAAGATAATTATATGTTATGGATGTTGTTTTGATGTAAGGGGAATGCACACACATTCACTGTGGTGATGGGTGTATAGAGATTAAACATAGACTGCGTGAACTGAACAAGCGTGATATTTTACACGTTTCGGAAAAATGACCAGCCCAATTTGAAAACGGATGGTCTCATCCATCACATCCACATCAGGTTTCATGGAGGATGATACTGTGAAAATGACATTGCTCTACATTGGAAGGCTGATATTAAAGGTCCATTTTCCTTTTTCCCTTGTTCGACGTGTAAAGGTGAGCTTACGGTTGAATTATAGGCCACAATGTCACATTAATTCAAGACAAGATCGTTTAATAAGATAATTCAATAGAGACCGAAAGACGCTCTTTTACTTTTCCGCTTAGAGAGACAATTAAATTGCGTGAAATGAGCTCTTTCCGTGTCAAGTGAGACCTTCATATTCACCTCATGTACGGCCATGATGCAGATCTGTCTCATGCATCGTGTGAGAAACTGTTCAAATAAAACCTGAACAGGTTTTCCTCTTTCTTTTGGACAACTAAAACACATCTTTATCAATATTTCATACATATATCTGCCTTTCATTTGACCATAGTCTCCCTGGGAATTTCCTTTTTTTTAATAAATCCGGTTGGTTTGTGTGTCACGCTCTGCGCAGGTAAGACAATGCACAGGGTCGTGATGCAAATAATGCATGCGTGCCGCCGGCGAGCCGTACCAAAGGATGCACGGCATCGACAAAATGGGAAAGCGGAAAAGAAAACGGGAAATGCATTCAAAGCATTTTTGTAAGCCCCCAAGGATGCACACAATGTGCTATCTGACCTGAATGCATAAAAGGCTGTTGACAAGGAAATTGGACGGGGAACCATTTACTTCTCCGTATCAGTTGGGACCTTGATCGGCTTCGGTAAATATTCTCTAATCTGCTGTTCCTGACCTCTTTTCACTTTCGTCATCTGTCAGCCCACTTTCTACTCACTGTTTGACATTAAAACTACATGGAAGGGATCCGACTGGTTCAGACTTTTTTTTTTTTTTCCTCCATGTAATTTTAAAAAGAAAATATTATATGAAATTTTACTTTAGACTTTTTTTTTTATGAAATAGTTTACTGCCTCATGCTATCTGTTTGTTAAGCAAACACGCTGAGTGTCAGTTCTCATTTTAAAAGGAGTACGGCTGAGCGAGAGGGAGGGAGGCGGAGGGGAGGCCAATCATTTATGGAGTTGCTCTTCAACCGATGGCATTTCCAGGACGTGGTGTGAACCGGCGCCAGCTGACCTGAGGGGGCATCCCACCAGCTGCCCTGGGCAGGAGAGGAGTCGTGATGGGCACGCCCAAATACGCTGGGAGATTTATTTTGGGGACACACACACACACACACACACACACATTCCACTCTCCTCTCAGTCACTCTCTGTTTACCTCTCCGTGTACGTCTTTTCACCTCGGTCTCGCAACTCCTCCCGTCCTCGTGGACATCAGTACGTGCGTGCACACACACACACACACACACACACCTCTGTCCCTCACCAGAGGAATCTTGTGATTCTCCTCGGCAGCAATGAAATGCACTTTCCTCCTTTTAATTCAGTCACACAACTGTGCAGAGACGGTTTGTGAATACATTAATTTATTGCCAGGCCAGGATGAAAGAGGAAATAGATAGCCACGACAGCCTTTAGCTTTTTTGTTTTGCGCGCTCTCCCTTCCCCCCCCCCCCGCTCCCTCCGTCACACTCGCAGACTCTCCGTGAGCCCGCGAGGGTTGCGTGTGTGTTTTTTTAAGAGGAATATTATAAAACTGTAGACGCGCAGTCATGGAAATAGATAGCCACGACAGCCTTTAGCTTTTTTTGTTTTGCGCGCTCTCCCTTTCCCCCCCCCCCCCCCCCCCCCCCCCCCCCCCCCCCCCCCCCCCCCCCCCTCGCTCCCTCCGTCACACTCGCAGACTCTCCGTGAGCCCGCGAGGGTTGCGTGTGTGTTTTTTTAAGAGGAATATTATAAAACTGTAGACGCGCAGTCATTTGCAAACGACACACACCCGCATGAATTTTAAAAATGTCCATTTAAAACTTACGGTGATGTGGCAATTGGCATGTTTTCTTGGCTGTGTCTTCATTTCGTATTCCACCTTTTGTATAGTCGACATAGTTGGTTGCATTTTGAGGGCTCATACGGGACATGTTTTGACAGACATCAACGTGAATGCAACTTCCACAGTGTGCGTTGAACTGGACTGTCCGCGTAGTCCGTGTTTACGGGCAGGTCACCTTATTTTGTCTTGAAAAGCAATAATCCTTCAGGTGGAGTATCACACATTCTGCACACTTTCTGACAAATCTTTCCTCACGTGAATTCATAGTGTATTGCCTAATAGTGGTCATGTAAGAAGGTTGGACCAGCACGTGGTTCAGTGTCATTTTCAAAAAGTTACAACAAGAACGAAGAGAAGAGCTTGAACTGAGATTATTGGAGGTCTGTGTGCGAGCCCCCTTGTCTTTTGTCATTGAGCGTGCTTGTGTCTCACCGCCGCTCTGACAGGCAGCCGTAAGTCATTACGCACCTTTAGGTCCAATAAAAAGCAGTCAGACCTTTAAAAGCACTTCTGGCTACGCCATCACTTACAGTGAAAGCTTCGGGGGTTGTGGCTGAGTCTCTCGGGTTGCCGTTCTATGGGCCAGGGAAGATAGCAAATGTGTTTTAGATGCACATTAACTTGGAATTGATTGCAATATGCTTCTGCCATTAAAAAAAAAAACATTGCATAAGGAGTTCAGAATCAAATTTCACATCTTCATGAGATAGCTGCTTTTCAAACTGCTACGTCCTTCTCATCTTTACCGATTGTGAGGTCCAACTATGGCGATGTGGGCGATACTTTATCAAAACAGTAGGACTGCGTGAAACCTGGCTCCTCCTATCTAAATGATTCATTTCGTGGCTTGTAAGGGGTTTTGGGAAAACCAGCAAAAGTAGGAGAAAAAGCATGGGCTGTATGATCAATTATTATTCTACTGTTTGACCTTTCCTTTCGGTTGATCCTTGGCGCCACGGCAATAAGTCGAGGAGGCTAATTAACCTCCTACATGTACCAAACACACACACACACACACACGTCCATGGCTGCATGAGCTATCCCATCAACATGATTGCTGTCTTTTGGGTGCTAATGCCGGACTGTGCCTCTCTCAGGTCAGCGCATCCTTTGCCCCCGCTGTCTCGGGGAGGAGTCAAGATGGCTAATCTCCCAACTCCCGCCTCCCAAAGTCAACACTGGATGCCTCCTCCGTTTAGCTCGTTAGCGTCGTGACAGCGCGCGGACTGGCCTGCAGCTTAAAGGCCTTTAATGAGCGGAGGGGCCTTGTTAGCGCAGTGCGGACGACGAGAGACAAATGAGCTTGTTAAGCCAAGGCTATGCATATTCTTAATTAGCCTTTTGTCGTGAGCTTGATAGGGCAATCATTGTGTGTGTGCAAGAAAGTGAGAGAGAGACGTGGACAAAGTGTGTGTGTGTGTGTGTTCGCGCACGCACGTTTGAATAACGCCCCTCACGGTTCTGTATTGGTATTTATTATGTGTAGCCCACTGTGTTTATATTGAAAACAGTAACAACTGTAAATATATCTGTTACAAAAGTGGAGAGAGAAGATTCAAATGAATATCCAGAGATGAAGTGAAGGTCACAGTTTGGTTGAACGCGACCCCTGCTAAACTCACACCAGGCCACACCTCGGGGCACATTATCGGTTAAAAGTCCTTAAACGTTTCTCATTTGGAGCTGCACTCGCCCTCGTCTCGGTGGCGAGCTACAGTCTGTTTGATTAATAAGTTATATATCAAATTAAATCATTGATAATGGGAATCCATTTACAGTTTCATGGTTAATTGACAAAGCAATTAGCCATCTGTTGATGGAGCCGTTCCCCAAGTACATGCTGACGGGTCTAATCCGCACACACACACACACACACACACACACACAGCGACGGAGGATACACACTCCCAGCTGCCGTCCCGAGACAAGGCTTGTTTTACTTTGTCTGCGTGTGTGTGTGTGCCTGAGTGTGTGTGTGTAAATACACCAACACCTCAAAATGAGGCTTCACCATGAGCTTGTGAAGGTGTGTGTGTGTGTGTGCGTGTGTGTGTGTGTGTCAGGTGCCGCCATCTGCTCTCGCAGTTTTCAGGGCAGGGTGTGTTTTAACAAAGACCTTATTGAGTCAACAGAGTGGTTCTCTCACCTGTGACCGAGCCATCTGACCACAGTATTTTATTAACACTGACAACAGTAAATGTCATTGAAGCGCTCCTGCCTGAACCATTGTGTCTTGTCATGTTCCTTAACAGGACCTCATTAGAGAGCGCCGTCATTTCTTTTCCCGGTTGGTTTCAGCGTCTGGCGGGGAGCGTGAGAGGCACAATAATGGTTCTGAGCTGCGTAAATCCCCTTGCAAAAAAATAAGTGGATTGTCCTCTAACTGAAGACAAGTTGGATTATTATGCACAAAAGGAGGGGTTTATGAGTCCGTTTCGAAGTCACGCTGAGATCAATACTGAATTTGTGCTTCACAAGAGCTCCCTCTTGAAAGTGGCTCCTCGTTCAGAAGTCAGCAGAGCATTCAGAAGGTGTTCAGATCTATCAGTGAGTCGCCAAACCAAATCCAAGGGTGCCAACTTTAAACGGGACAAATGCCGGTCATTAAATGTTCCCGCTCAAATTTAGGCCATCGTAAATAAATTGTCATTTCACACTTATATTAAATATTGAATTAAACATTCTGGCTTTGTCATGTTGCATTGCCTGAGTTATAGGGGAACGTAGGTGCAATCAATACAAGACCTTCAACCTCCATTTCTTTTCTGGCAGGACGTGTCTCTGGGAAAACCTTTGAAATACTTGCACACTAATTACTTTTTATAGGCCCTGTTACTTTTCTGCAGCAAGAAACAGTGAATGGCCCGAAAAGGAACATTAATCATTTCTAATCCATCTTTAATGATAATTTGGACATTCGGTTTTATTAATGTTCCAGCGGGTCTCCTCGGAGTGACCTTGAATCATACAGTATCTCTTGCAATGCCTTTTCTCCCACTCTCAACTTTCCGTTTTTTTCCCTGATTTTGGTTCTGCTGGGTCTGTTTTCCTCTGCACCTCCGGCACTCCTTTTCCACCTTCTCTCCCCTCGCTCCTCCTCCGGTCCCCTCTCATCCTCTCCTGACAGCCAATTAATCTTGCCTGGCGCTAATTCCTCATGAGTGCCATTTAGTGGCAGCTCCTCGGGAGGATCCATAAGGATTTAATGTGTTTATTAAAAGTTTGACTGCTGGTCGATGGAGACTTCTCTTCTCCCAGAGGCCTGTTCTCTGTCTCTGCCAGCAGGACAATGTGTGTGCGTGAGTACGAATTCCTCAGGGCTGCTGTTTAGTCAATGATTTTCAATATCTGTGACACATTGGCGTGTTTGAAATGAAGCAACCGCCGTTGACGCATTTTTAGGCCGTCGCTGCTCGACAGGATGGTTTCCTTATTACCGGCTTGTCACTGAAAGTCATTTTTAATAAACAGGACATTAACTCGTGTATCATTGTTTGGAGAACATTAACAATATTAGCAGTCAGAAATGCTAATGGGATTTAAAGATGTTTACAGCTGAACGGAGGATCACTTGTGGAGAGGTAGAGCTGTTGTATCCGGTTATTTATTCAGTCGCTTCACATTCCTTTGGTGTTCTACTGATTTAAGACTATATGCTTAGAAGTAAGTTTTCTATTTAAAGATATATATACTGTAGCTCTGTTCAACGATACATATATATATATATATATATGTATATATACACAGTATATATAGTGCCTGCCTAGTGCCTATATACAGTATAGTTTAGTGTTTACCTAGTAGGGCCCAATATAAATATATATACATATATACAGGATTGTCCCTAATTGGTTCAAATGACACCCATAGTAGATCAGTCACTTCTTTTACTGCTCTGAACTAGTAATCCTGTGAGAAGTGGATGAATGGAATCATAACCTCCTCGGTGGAGGTAATGAATACTTATTGAGGATTAGCGTGGCTGAATGTGAACTTAAACCTAAGTACACCTCTGTGCTTTTAGCATATATCCTGTTTTATGTAATCTGTACGAGGCGTGTATGATGAAGGTGCGTTGGGGTTTATAACTCTGAGAATAAACAGCACAACTCTGCATTGTGTTGTGTTATACACACACACACACACACACACACCCACACAGTTGTCCATTATCCTTTATGTCTTAATCTCAGATCAACACTCACGGGATAAACGTACACATATTTTGCGTTTATATGCACAGAGTATATTTTGGCTCCTGGCTGTGGTCCAGTGAAGCTCTTCTGCGAGTTAAGCTGTTCATATTCTCCTGTGACGCCCCCTGCAACTGAACATCGCTTTTTACCACCACAAATTAATTAGTCAGATATTACCATGTCATGTTATATTGTTGATTTAGATTTGTGTGGTAACAGTGTTTTTTAAGGTAATATGCCAGCTTAATTCCCCCCCCGTGTGTAGCGTTTACTTGCACACACTGTTATCGGGCCTTTTATTTATTGTTGAGAAGGGATTAAGAAAGAAATTTGACCTGAGGTGAAAGATATTTCCTCACAAACACAAATCTCACATTTGTGTGGTCTCCAGAAGGGAATTCATGAGGCTTCGCAGGCTCCAAAATACAAGGTCAATGTGCTGCTCGTATGACTGTTGTTAAAATATGATATATATTTATATCATAATATACGATGATATTTTTTTAATTTTTCCATTTTAGTGAAGACTAGTTCTTCCCATCCGTGCAATCAACTGTAGAGGTTGATTTGACTTTTACTCGATTGTTTTGATCGCCTCCAAAAGACGTCTCACCTCATTTTCTGTGATATAGCATCTCATTTGATTTTTTTCACCGTCCAACTGAATTGCTTCTAAATTTATGGAAATAAACAACCACCCTGTGACGGATGACGTCCTTTGTTCTCCGAGCTATTTATCCCTCGCTGTGCATTAGAGGTCACGCTCTCATATCTCTCCTCACTTCATTTTCTGAGACCTGGAACGATGCCAGAAGCAAAAGTTGGCAGACGTGGAGGGTAAAAGTGTGGAAACAATATGAGTTGTTCATATTTCTTCACCCGGTGACAACCGTTCAGGGTTGTTTTTTTCCACGGCAAAAACAATGATACACATCATCTCACTGTGTTCATTGGCGAACGCAAAGCTAGACGGGCAAAATGCATTGTCTGTATTAAAACTAAATGGATAAATAAAAAGAATGATTGTTGGTGTTGTTTCGGGGAGGGTGAGACTTTATATTTACATATACCCCTTATGCAAGTGGATTTATAGACATTATATATTCGCCTGAATTAAGACTCAGGAGTAAGATTTATGACTCAGACGCACCTCAGGCGGTGTCTTTGCCTCACATCTCTCCCTCAGGCTCACGCTTTGGAAACTTCTGAAATCCAAGATATGATTAAATGCTGTCAATCCACTACAGTCATGTGGTCGGGCTTTTAATTGTCCTTAGTGTTTGCTGACGGTGTTAAATCAACTCACGTTGGTGTAGTTGGACAGGATAAGGTCTTTAAGGCGGACTCCCCATTCATAATAGCAGCACATGAGTGAAACACCAAAGCATGCCAGAATGAGCCATCCGTCCAAAAGATGTGAAACCAGATTGACTGAGATACATTTTCATCATGCAACTGCATCACCGCCGTCACCTCCAAAAAAAAGTGCTCAAGATTTTTTTCCAATCCGTCTGTCCGTCTGTCTGTGTTTTGAGATTTTCCCTGTGCCACAGTGACAGGGTTGAGTTGAGCGATATCATCTGCCAAAGGGACAATCTGTCAAAGTCAGGACAGGAAGTTGGCAGAGGGGAAGCGCAGAACAATCCCAGATACCAGAGAGGCGAGCTGCCAAGACGCAGGAAGGGAGGCACACGGGAAGATGAGTAAACTGGAGAGGAAGCAAAAAGAAAGAGATGGAAGGGCACTGAAGTTAAAAGGACACGTCACAGAAAGAGAAAAAGAAAACATCTCCATCAGGAAGTAAGGAAATTGAAAATGTCCTTTTCAATTGTTGGTAAAACGGATCGAAGACACGTCTGACATGAGGACAACACACTTTAGAGGTTGTGCAATGTCTAATCAACTAATGAAGCATTTTGAGCTGGATTTCCTGAGCGTTAAATCTAATTTATGCATGAAGCGAGGCCTGTGGTTACGGCTTACTTAAAGCACGGCAGATAACTGCATCGTGAGAATGTCTGTTATATTAGCTTTAAAATGTGTGATTCCGGTTCTCCATTTGTATTACACAGGCGCTCGTGTTATTGTGTCCTATAGGGTTTTGGGGAAAGTGCAGATTTTATAACAAAACCTTTTTATTTTTTCCCCACAGAAAGGCGGTCATCTAGGTGTTTTTTTTTTTACTGCTACTATTACCTGAGAATCCATTTTTGCCACAGCCATTGGACTTTACGGCAACATAAAAATAGATTGTCGCCTATTTTCATGTAAAGCAGTCTGTCCCCTGTGTTGTAAAGCCAGAATTAATTTTCTCATTTATTTTGTGCAGGATTATACAGACTCAAGTTCACCCCTACTATTACACATTGTAATACTCCCACTGCCTTACTAATAACAATATAATCAGAGTAGTTCAACATTAGTGAAGCCGTTGAGGTTGCATTAAACTTTCTTGCTATATTTCTTGCCAGCTCCCTGTGACTCAGTGAAATTTTGTCGAAATTCTTTCCCGTTTTTTTGGCATACACAAGTTTTATTCACTTGGCGTCCCTCGATAGAACGATCTGAGACATTGATTCGGCACTTTTCTGAGGTCCACTATTTAAGTTTTTGGGCTGAGTCATTTTCTTGGTTCAACCTTGATGTGTCTTTGGCCAACCTGCCTTCCTTGATGAGGAAATGCACATGACGAGCCAAAAACACATACTGTACATACACACTTTTACGCTTGACATCAATTCAAGTCGAGCGTATCGCAATTTACTTATGACACAGATATACACACCTAACATGGCCACAAAGTATCGTATTTTTATGTTAAAAAAGTTCATTCTTTGAAATGACACACCCCTTTCTTTTCGTAACTCCAAACTAACTCTAAACCGTATTCCATTACTGTTTTAAAACAGTTGCTGTAAGTGAGGACAAGAATCAGGTGTATAAGAGTTAGAGCACACACACACACACACACACACACACAACCTAACAAGGTTCCAACCAGTGTCGATATGTCATCATTTAAATGACATTAGAAAGAAGTTTGAAAATTAGTGGAGTGGAAGTCATTAGCGCTTCCTAACTGAAACTGACACACTAACTTTTTCCAAAGTGTGCGTTTATATGTATTTGTGTGTGTGTATAGATTGAACAGCCTGGAGCCGCACTCCATTATCCCCAGCCAGTCTTTAACAAGCTTTGAGACCCCGTACAACCCAGGAGCTGCCATTTATTGTCATCTAAGCATCCTAACACACAAAAGACTGCACACACAAGTACACTCCCACGCGCTGTCACTCTCACACTCACACACACACACACACACTCCTGTTAATGTTCCGAAACAAACCCATACATCTTGTTATGAACACATACACCTTTCCAGCTGACACTATGCGCACATGGCATTTGTTCCACGCACACAAACACACACACACACACACACACACACACATCTCCAGTCATCGAAGTTGATGGGCTCATCAATTTTTTAATCTGCATTGTTCTTAGAGCAGCAATTACTGTCCTTCCCTCTCGTCACATTGGCCAATAAAAATTGGTCACACAGGGTGAATAGCTTGTTATTGCGGTAATTATGTACAGCAGTTATAATTCTCCTCTCACCACTCGCTTGCACTCTCTCCCTCTCTATCCCCTTTTTCTTTTACTCCACTTACTTACGTTCTCCTCACTCACTCTGTACTCCGTTTTCCTATGTCTGCCTATTATGTGCGACTCCAGCCATTGTTCAGTGGCTGTATCGTACCCAGCGAACGGCAGCGGCGCGGTTGCGATATAAAACTTAAACATCTCAGTGTCTAAGGGACTGTGCACATATTATTAATTGGCAGGAGAGGTCAGACGAGTATGTTCGTGTCTCACAACCACCGAAACATCGCACGAAGTGTAGACATGAAAAGAACAGCTCGGGATTCACAGTAGTACCATTTAAGTCAAGCCTATGAACTATGCAATACAGAAAGAAGCGCTTCATAGCTCTATAAATGTAAAATTGGGACGCTATTTGGCAAACTGTGGGATGCTGCTTAAAAACTGTATTTGCCTTTTAAGATGTAGGAACTAAATACAGCTACTTCCTAAATAGCGTTCCTGTTTCCCGTTCCACTGAGTGGCATCTGTCTTCTCGACGTTAACCACACTAACAAGCCAACCTCTGCTGTTGTTGTGGCTGAGAGGTTTCGGTCCAACTGCCGAGGTGAAATGAAATTTAAACCCTAAGTGCTCACTTTGTCAGAGATGTCACGCGTAGTTGGTCCTGCGATTGAATTTTATTGTCAAAAAGAAAAATTCCACCCCAGGATGTAGTACAGGAAGAGAAATTTAGAGAGCGGTGTACAGTATATCAGGTTGTATTTCTCCATCGCGTGCTCTGTGTCATGTATCAGTGTTACACTGTGAGAGGAAATTACAGGCAAGATTGGAAAGTTTGTCTCTGGACATGTTCCACCTTGTCCCATGTGAAAAGTTTCAGCACTGTGTGCAACCACCATGGAACAAAAGGCATTTTTTTATTGTTATTCCTTCAAACAGGAAGTTGAAAATATCTATGACTTTATCATTAAAAGTAATCATTCCAGAAAAAAAAAACTTGCACCTGGCTGCCGCAGTCTCGCGCTCAGTCAGGTCGTCCTTGTGAACCTTGGCAGGGCTGGTTCCCTGTTGGGCTACCAGATTGGTCGCAGCCTGACCGTGTCTGGCTGGCTGCGCAGGTGGCTGCTAACTGGCTGCTGGCTGACTGCGTGGCCGCTCACCTCCAGGCTGCCTGCCGTCCGGCTGTGGGTTGTGGCCAGGCTGCTGTTATACTGATTGGATTGTTTCCACCTTGAGGGACTGAAAGGCTGCATTATTTATATATGTGTATATATATATATCCATACATTTTAAATAAGTCAGAACTGGTGACCCTGAAAAACTTGTGCATGTGACCTCTTTTAGCAGGAGGGCATAGCAACATACAAGCACACAGTGCATCGGAATGTGTGGACATATGTGTCGGTAGGTGCATGAATTGCATTTCCCCAAGTCTGCTGCCCCTTTATTTCATTTCATGTCATTTTGAGCGGAACCCCGGAGTGTGTTTTTTAGACTTTTTTTCCCCACTGGTATTAAACCTAGCAGAGTTTGTCAAGTGTGTTGACGTTTCTACGCAATTCAAACTTTGAAATATAATATTGAAATATCGTAATTACAAGAAGTCCTTTTTTAAATATACACTTGTTATAAGTATAGTGTCTCCACCGGCGCTGCCGGAGCACTTTGAAGTTCATCGTGTGAAGGGAGAGCTGGATGAAGGTAGACAGATTGGGGTCAATGCGAATAAATTAGTATGTATAATTGAAGTTGGACAAGCTGAACGTGATTAATACCGCGCCGTTGTGTTCATGAGGGCCCGCGGTAAAGATAATACAGGCCCAGAATGCAACTTGGTTCCACACAGGGACACAGCCCCTCCTCTGTATCTCCTACAACGCCTTTTCCTCTCTACTGTCAGCTGTATATATAAGAACAACAAAATGCCATAAAAATCATCTTTGAGATAATCTGTTCTATGATAAATTCCTCTTCTGCCACGCTGTTGAATATTGGTGCCAAAAAATGGTCAGCTCCGGCAGAAACTGCTCTTATTTGATTGTAAGGGACTGGCACCCGAACCCTGACATTTACAGCTGCGGCTGGAGGAAGCAGAAGTATGTCCCGCTATCAAACTCTATCACAGCTAACTGGAGACATAATGTCACACAGTCACTGTATTCACTTGTTATCCGCAGGGATGGGAAAATATCACCGGTAAACAACGGCGTTAAAATCTGTCAGGTGAACCTTCTCACACCACCCCCCCCCCCCCTAGACTTTTTTATTCAGGAGGAGAGCGATCTAAATCTCTTACATAATTTACGAGGAGGTAATGGGGGGAAAAACAGAGACGGCGGCAGAAAGGCCGGCAGGCTGAAGGTCACACCGTGCACAGCTGTGTTTGTCAGTCTGCACAGCGAGTGTGAGACGCACACCCCGGCCTTGACCCAGCAAGGAGAAGGATAATGTCCCTCCCAAGGCCCGTTTCCTCTTTTGTTGCCACACTCGGATCCATAGGCAGTTTACACCCAATTCTACCTCACTCAAATTCCTCACTTTGTTAATTACCGTTTACATTTATGTTTGTTTAAAAGGGTTTTGGCAGATTTATGGCCTTTAGGAGATTTTTTTTTCGTTGGATTATAAATTCACTTATTTTCATACCGTTTCCAACAATGAAATAATGATGTCGTACATTCTTTAGAATAAACAGATTTATTTTTGGTGGTGAATGTCAGTGTGACCTCACATAATCCATTTTCATGTATCCATATATGAAAAAGCTCAAAGGTCAACTTCACCTCACGACATCACAAATCACAAATATTTTTTGATACAGGAACAAAAGTGCACACTAGTTTCTCCATTTGTCAGAGTTGAAGTGATAATTTCTAGCTTTTCAGCGTGTGTTTACGTGTTCTATTATTATTGTTGTTATTATTATTATTATTATTATTATTATTATTATTATTATTATTATTATTATTATTATTATTATTATTATTATTATTATTGTTGTTATTATTATTATTGTTATTGTTATTGTTATTAGTAGTAGTAGTAGTATTATTAGTATTATCTAGTAAGCGGCATTAGTGTCGTTATTTCTGAAAATATCTGATGGCGGAAGAAGATCTTCCTCCTCTCCAGATCTAAACATTTCTCTCCCTCTCCGATGAGGAGTGGGAGAGAATCATTTTGGGATGTAGCGGCATGTTTATCCTGCGCATCTTGCAGAAACTAATGAATATTATTATCCAACACCCTTTTTCCTTGGTTTTATGAAGTGGAGTTGAGGGAGTCTGAGCTGAGCTACAGCATCTAATTTTAGGTGTCTGAAATCCATCTGCTCGTGAATTCTCACGCTCGCTGTGCAACTCCCGCGCGGCCCTGTGGGCCGATCGATTAGATCCGTTTCTCTTGTCACAGTTTGAGGAAAAAAAAAACACCAACAGCTGCATAGTCGATGAATCGGTGACGGATGGCGGAGGAGGGGCAGGAGTACAGGAAGGGGAGAATGAGAAAGAGGAGAGAATACGGAATAGAGATAAGGAATGCGGATAAGAGAAAGCGAGAAAGAGGAGGAGGAAATTGGGACGAAAAGGGAGAATGAAGCTGGAGGGAGCGAGAAAGGGGAGGAGGATGTTTTCTATATAATGAATGACTTGATATTGTTACGCAATTCATAACACATTTTTATTCCAACACATTCAATTCTGGTTCATGAGTGAATTCCTTTCCCATGATTCTTTTTTAAAAATGTCACCTGTAACAAGGTGTTGTGTGTCAGCGTTGCATTGCAAGTCTTTTACTGCCCTCTGTTGTGCGTCTGCATATCGCTACACCAAGAAATACTTCTTTTTTTTTGTGTGTGTGTCATGGTTTTTCACAGTTTTGGTGACAGCACTGCCTCTGAGGTGTGTCTTGTTTTTTTTCTTCTTCTTCTTTGTCACTCGTTTGTTGGTTCTCATTACGCGGCCCCCCCCTCCTCCCCCAAGACTCTGGGACCCAACTGTGAGAGTTTGTTTTTTTTAGCCTCGTTTGAAGTCTGATTTGTAAAAAAAAAAAAAAAAGGAGCTTGAGATGGACGAATTTGCAGCGCTCCCTCAGTGGCTTCTTATCTTCTTAGTTTGAGAGAAAAACTTTGTGTGATAAGCTAAGTGCTGCTGTGGTTTTTTGGTCATTTTTTTGAGTCTGAACTTTTCACCTGGCAAGCAACGAAACCTCCTCTGTTTATTCCCATTATATCAGCGCAGGCAGAGGCCAACTGTGAAAGCTCCGTTGGAAGCTGAACGCGCTTGGCCCGAGAATTAGAAAATATGCAGCAGTGGTCCACTCAAGGAAATGTTTCATTTGAAGTTCATGGCTTTTCCATCAGATAAATACGCAAGATGTAAATGCCTTGTACTTCGAGAAGAAGTGCGAATATTGGACATTGGACTCATGTTTCATTTTTGCAGGGTGAGTGTTTGAAATCGTTTTCTGACAAAAAGAATCGAATGAAGTCACTCTGTGGCGTCCTCGCGTCGCGCCACTGCACATCTTCTCCGTCTTCTGCTCCTCCATCTCTTCCCACTCTCTCATTTGAGAATCCACAGCATCCGGAGAGTGGCGAGTGAGAGGCTGGCTCACGCCTCCTTCTAATTGGAGTCTACTGAGCCATTAGCTCTGCCCGCACATACTGTATATATATCGCACTGGTCAGCCCGAAAGAGGAGAGGTTAAAATCTGTTTTAATAAACCTTGACTGTCAGTAGCTCAGTGAACTGAAAAGGTCAGCATCTCAGAGATGCAGTGGTTGAAACCCCCCCCCCATTATATATTATATATCCTACGCACAGATATTCAATAGGTCAGCAACATGCTCTCAGGCTGCTGTTTGTGGCCGGTCCACTCCAGGGCAGCCTGTGTGGTAGAAGTCGGTAAACTGTGTGTGTGTGTGGCTGTGTGTGTGTGCGCGCGCGCTTTTTATGAAGGCCTCTAAATCCTATTTATTTACCAGCTTCAAACTACAAGTGATGGGGTCCAACACATACATTTTAACACTGCATAAAGTCCTATAAAGCAGTTTTGCTTGCAGCTGAAATTTCAATTCCTCACATTTATCACTTCCAATACAAAGGTGCTTCTTTTTTTCTTTTTTTTTTACTATGGCCTAGTGAGAAATAATAAAATGTCACTGAGGAAAAACAACACACTTCAGTAACTCAAACCAGAATCTGTGCATGTAGTTTAGG
Source organism: Colistium nudipinnis (assembly GCA_016785305.1). Lineage (NCBI taxonomy): Eukaryota > Metazoa > Chordata > Actinopteri > Pleuronectiformes > Rhombosoleidae > Colistium > Colistium nudipinnis. Next base: position 335,958 of record JAFBJU010001167.1, read on the forward strand.
GCTCTACACATGTTGCCTTTTATAAATACCTGGGAACAATCCATCACCAACAATGGCCGCCTCCAACATTACAATAGATCAAAATGCACTGTCAACAAATGAAAAACATAATAAATGTGAAAGTTCATGCAGTGACAGTTGTTCCTAATTTGTGTCCGTCCCCTCCAACCCCTGAGCATTTCGTAATTGTTAATATAATTTTACTTCAGTAACTTTTTAAACTGCACAATAGGTTACAATGTGGACATGCACATTTTTACTAAAGAGATTTTATAAAGCACACTTGGCTTCATTAGTTGCGTTGGGAGAACAATTCGCTGCCACAATAGAGCTGGAAAAGACGAGCAAGGAGAAGTTGGCAAAGAAGCTTCTTGTGCTGCCAGGGTTACGCACAAACGCACACAAATTCCTCAATGTCGCTCACACACACACACAGACACACAGACGGGCATACACAGAGTCTCAAAGGAGTGATGAAATAGATGAGAAGAGGAACCATGGTGAGAGTGGAGGACTGGGTAAATATTGACCTGAATGCATGAGGTCTGTCATAGTACATAAAAAGGATGATATACTGTGTCTCTCCCTCTCACACACACACACACACACACACACACACAGTTTCACCAATCATCCACTTGGTCCCTCTATAAACTATACCCCCCACATGAATGTTCAGCTGTATATTACAACCAAACCTGGGATCAATGTTCATGTTTATTGTGAAACTGAGATTGAGCTTCATTGGAGTTTGTATACATAATGACAGCATTGTGTGTTGACGTGTGCGGCTGTAATGCGTCATGGCTCTCCATAACATGGCAACACAATGAGTGACGGAAAAAAAAAACAGAACAGAAAAACCTGAACAGCGAAAGAATAAGTGTCAGCATCAAACCAGGGGGTTTGGAAGTCTCCGTCACCACTCAGAAATAAAATGAGCTCAACTTTTACCCGGGACAGGTTGTTTAATATTTAATCATCTTTAATATTCTCACGAATGGCTGTCCACCATCCCTGAGCCTCTGGACAGGACCATAGCAAATGATTGAGGGGCCTCCCCACGTAGCCAACGTAATGAATCCTCTCTGAGCACAACCCTATGCCATTTTGCAATTTGCAATAAACCTCATATACAATTATACATTCTACTATTTCACTACTTATCTCATGACTGATCTCATTTTTTGATCATTTTACAGAATGGCTATTGATTCCTCATCAACCCTGATCTGATTCAACGGCCCGCATAAATGGGAAAATAAAAGTAAAAATAGAGCATTACAATGTCGAGAACTATGAATGATAGACAAATGCAATCTATGAATAGAGCAGAGACACTTGAAAGACACCCAAGGCCAATTCCAACAAATACCTGGATTCATTAAGCTCCGCGGCCAACAAATCCCTTTTTCAAAGTCTTTTTCTCCCACGCAGAGTAATATTCCGCCCCCTTCACATTATTCAACATTATGTCAGCCGAGCCCTGCACACAGAAAATGTTCAGAGGTGTGTATTGGAGAGAGGTGCTGAGACCTTGAAGAGGAAAAAAAAAAAGCACAAAGGTGAAATCAGCTCTGATATAGTCTTATTTGTGATAAAAATGAAAGTGATGGAGGGAGGCAGGACTGAGTAAAAGGTTTTCCCTCCTGGAGCTGAACTTTCCCCTCGGGGGAGAAATAAAAAGGTGAGCTCTGACTCAATGATGCAACCCTGAGTAACCCGGAGCCACGTCTACTTTAGTTTAATATTTATATATGTATGAGATGAAAAAAAAAAAGAAGTCTTTCGGAGAGTTTATACACGAGGAAAATACTGAGCATCTATTGGCTTCATGGCTAAAATTTGATTTCCTTGTTATCGATGGACTAAAAGAGAAAAATCTAATTAGGTGTTAAAGCATGGCCACATTCTCACTTTTTAAGCAACACTACCATCTGCTGTTGTCGCGGTGAGACCACACCTCATCAAACATGTCGAGAGCAGGTGACCACAGCCTGAGGAGCGGAAGTTTGAACTTGGTTTTTACCTTTTTATTTATTTTTTTATGCACAAATTCCTTTTTTCTGTTAAAGCTTTTCTTTCTATGTCTCGGTAAACAAGCACAAAAAAAAAGTATAGGGACAAGACAGCTGATTTCACTCTATACTTTATTATCAACAATGTTTTTTTTTTTTTACATTTCAAACCCTGACAGGTGTTTTTTCATGTCCAAACACCATTTGAACACACACCCTTTGTTTTGTTTGTTTTACAGTACATCTGAAGCAAAAAAAAAAACACAAATTAGCTGTTTTTCCATTTTTTCTCTTTCCCCTCTGTCTTTCAATCACACACATTGTCTCATTTTGCCTTCCTCTTTATCGTTTCCCTCTTCCTGGTTCTCTCTGGTTTTATAATGCTCCTCTGGCAGGTTTCTGAGCTTCTCGGCGGCCTAAAAAACACACGACAAAAACAACAGGCCAACATTCAGCTTTTCCACAGTGCCACAGCAATCCTGGATTTGCATTATAATTAGCGCGCTGGGAAGTCCCAACACGTTGGATAGGCCGGCTGTCAGAGACTTGGCCCTCGCACCGTGTCTGTGTTTTCTCTGATAGCGGAGTTTCCACTGCGTGTTTGTCTTTTTGATGTAAGCTGCATTCGTGTCAGTGAGCCTGACGTCACAGTCTGTGGATTTGCGCTTCGATAATTTGAACGGACTGACTGAAGTTAACGCTCAGGTTTGCACCTGAAAAGCCCACAACCAGCGCTTACAGCAAGTGTATATTCCTTGTGCAAATTACATTTCCAAATGTGGCGCTACTCCCCACGTCCAGATCTAACTGAAATAATCTCCTGTGCCTTCTATTATTCTACTCACTCATTTTAGTTACTGCGAGTTGACTATTTTGATTTCATCTATAATTCATAATTTTTTTGTGCTTTTACGTACTGGTGTATTTTTTTATTTTTTTTTACATGTCCTTCTAATGATTTGACTTAACGTAAAGCACTTTGAGTTGCCTGCGTCGAAAATGAGCTATATAAATGAAACTGCCCTTACCTTGAGAGTCTGTGTGTGAAAACGATAATTACACGGATTTAATGGCTCATCTCATCACTTTTTAAGAGTGGAAAAATGAACGTCCGTGTACTTAACGTGGTCGGAATGCGTCAGCCCCTGTTCATACAATATCTTATGTGACTCACCTGTTCAGGAGTGAGGTCTCTCTGCTCCAGTGCCAGCATCTCGTACCCCACCATGAACTTTTTCACCGAGGCTGAGCGCAGCAGAGGAGGGTAGTAGTGCGCGTGCAGCTGCCAGTGGGAGTTGTCTTCCTTCAGGCGAGGGCCAGTGGGGGCTCCTGAATACAGATGGGAAGACGTTAGAAAGTCTTGCATATGCGGTTTGAGACTCACGCCAGCATTAAACCTGCATAGAATGACGGAACTTTGAATCTGTGCTGTTTCTATAGATGAGATCACTTCAGATGAACAGTTTTTATTTTGAATCGGTTCAAATATTTGCACAAATCTGGATTTCCAAGCAAATGCTAGCAAAAGAAAATACGTTTGAAATACTATTTTTCCCCTGTAACATATTTATTTATTTTTTTTAAGATTTAAGCTGTTCACAAAAGGCTGCTGAAAACTGCATGACAATCTATTAATATACAAGTTTCCTCTCCAGGGGGTCCTTACCAAAGAAAGATCGTCAGTGAGTGTGATTATATTTATCAGGTTAATACCTTTGTTTTTGCTTTTGTGATTTTAGTGGGAGGTAATGAGGTGAACAGGGGAACCACAAACATGCTGCGACACATCTGTCTTCAGAAATGAAAATAACCAAAAGAAAAGAAAAAAAAAGGGGGGGGACTCGCTCGAGAACTCGCATTCACATTGAGACCTCTTCTTTTGAGAGTTTATTTTCTGACTGCGGGGGCTGATCCGACACAGATAGAGATGACAGGAGGCCGACACAAAAGAAACTAATGGATGGAGGTGGGGGGGAAAAAAGGAAGAACAAAGAAAAGACTAATGAGTCTAGATAAGGAATGAAAAGAGACTGATGCTCCTATTAGGAGACAATTATGTCGTTTTTAAATTGTCTTTTCGCCGTGTTTGTTCTGCTGCAAGTGTGCGGCCACGAGGCCGTGATCATAATTTTAGAATTAGCATAACAATCCTGAGACAAATCATAATAAGTATGAAGCAGGTAGTTTATCGAATCCATGATTTCCCGGGTGACTCCGGCACCACCCAACCACTTCTCCCCTCTCCACTCTGCCATTAATAAGACTAACACTCAAAAAAAAAAGATGAGCCAAAATAAAGCAGAACCACAGATGGGGAGATAAAGAAACTCATTATGTGAGCCAGGTCTCTGTGTGTGTGTGTTTATTGATATGGACGCACATTCCGCATTAGGTGGTCAGTGTGTAAGTGTCACAGATGCAGTATAGAATATTAGTGCTGGCGGGAAGTTTCCCCCGTTTCCTTAATTCCCATTGATTTAGTTCTTTTCGACGTTGGGCAACACTTAGAAAACAATATGTTGGACATGTGACCAGAAAACGAAAATGATTTCACATTGTCGGAGAGTCTCCAAAGCGTGAATATCTGGGGCAATTTGTTGCAATGGTAATTGGGAATAACTCCACTTCAATTCGATTTTTAAGCTCTCATTAACACAACACATGGCATATTAAAACCATCGATCTAATAGGAGAGTGGTGCAGCGGTGACGTTTATTCTGCTCCTATTTGTTTTCCTCTCTGGAGGAGGAAAATGGGTAAAGCTTGTGGGTAGGCTGCAGTTGAAGTCCAGACAAAATACTATATACTTTGATAATAATGTTGTGCAGTCCTGAATATTATCATAATATTTAATACCAAATTAGATACAAACTTTTATGCTTCTTGGGTATTTTTCCTTTATTGTATTGCTTCTTTTATGAGTTACTTCAACACATATGATGAATAGATTGATTTCACTGTCTGAGATCTATGCAGATGTGTCCCATTGCTGCTCTGTCTAAATTAAAGGGTTATTTTGATCCAATTGCACCGGTGATTCAAAACCCAGTATAAGATAAGATAAGACGTTCCTTATCTTATGTCCGTGTGTTAACATTCATTTCCTCGTGGTGTTTTGCTGTGATGTTAAATGTAATGGATGCATGATCAGGACACATGATGGTAAAGTAGCAACCCTTGTGATCTCATCTTAATGTATCTACATTAGAAAAACGGACCTGGTGTAAAAGTGTCTTCACTCCCAAAGCTAAATCACTATAATACACGTTTGCCCTTTGAGATCATAATTCCCCTGAAAAATGCTGTTGGCTTCAAAAGCAAAATGCTGACAAAGGAAATGTTCATACACAAATCCTTATCTCTCTTTGATATAAAGTCCTCATTACAAACACGATATAACATTGCTCTCCGAGACCGTTAGGTCCTTAAAGCAGTACCGCACACTATATCTAACTGATGGGATTTTGTGTCCTTTTAACAGATGACAACACACTGTTCACTTGATACAGTTGTGCTAACGTCCCTGAGGCACGCATGCATTGGAATGAATGCTGAAAAAGTTGGATTATTTATTGCAATATAAAGTTTTTTTTATGGAAGTTTCAGTTTCACAACTAACTTTGTGCAGTTTCCATCACGCTCCTTTAAATGATGCTGAAAACCTGGGAATTACACAACCGCTACACAACTCTCCACCTATGAAAACTGCGGCTTTAAATAAGAGACAGGAGCAAAAATATTCTGCTGTGTCTCAGTGTGTGCTGAGGGATTAAAATCCTTCACATAAAAAAAATGGGTGTGTGGCTTAAAATCAGTACGGCTTGTTCTTAATGCACTCTTGCTCTCCTACTTTGAGTCTTACCATGCCAGCCCATGGAGTAGGGGAACGAGACTTCAAAGAGATTGTCGTACTTGGTCAGCAGTCGCTTCATAATGTCGGCCAGACCTGTCAATCAGGGAGACGGACAGAAATAAAGTGAAGAAATAACACAAGACAAAGATGGCTGGGTGCGAGAAAAATATGTGTTACTGAATAGAGAGAGA
>JAFBJU010001167.1:342203-366500 GCA_016785305.1 Colistium nudipinnis
AGAGAGAGAGAGAGAGAGAGAGAGAGAGAGAGAGAGAGAGAGAGAGAGAGAGAGAACTGTAAATAGAAAAGAACATGAAAGTTTTATTTATCTTGAGGGGAAATGAAATATAAAAGAAACACCTCAATACATGACGAGCGAGTCGGAGAGACCAAATGTGTGTGTGTTCTGTAGTTGTATAAAATGTTGAAGCACTATCCATCAGTCATCCACTGATATTACCGTAATTTTATTTAATTCGACTTAATTTGAAGTGTTATTTACTGCACGAACCATGACCTCCGGGTTTTATAAAATGTCTTATTTATTGGGTATTTAAATAATTGACTAAATAAACAGCATGAGTTGGGACGTGGGATATGACAATATACTGTAATGATTCACAAAACTATAAAACCATAGAAAAACGCCTAGCGTTACATTTATTATTCATCAAACATTTTCTCAGCATTTGGGAAATGGCACGAAGGCAACAAAAACAAACATGAAGAAGAGTGAATATGACATGAACGCCCCAAACAGGATAAAACAAGGAGCCTTTTTGCAAATGATGCTGCAGATTGGTCCTCTAATTGGTCATTGACCGGCATCAGCAACACAAACTGTAGTGTGAATGAAGATGACAGACACACACACACGCACACACCAGAGGTGTCGTGGCTGAGAATCAAACCTACGGGCTCCCCAATGAGTCGCCTTAGACTACTCTAAATTGTCTCATTGTTCTCTCAGTCACTCACTCAGTATTTAACACACACACACACGCACACACCCAGACACACACTCACCCTCCCTCTCGTCTGCCGTCAGGTCACTGATTCTGAGGATGTGTCGTCTTGGTAACAGCAGTGTCTGGTAGGGCCACGTCGCCCAATATGGAACAACCACCAGCCAATCAGAACTCTCCACCACCACACGCTCCTAAGAAGAGAGACATAATTACAATATGAACATGATTCTTTCTCTAAAGTTCACAGCACCGAGCCAAAAGGAAACCGGAGCTTTCTGGTTCCGTCCTAGAAGCAGAATACCATTCAATTTGAAATGACCGCCAATCTGCTTTATACATATCTACAGTCTGGTTTTGAAATATAATGTAATATTGCTTTGTCACGACAATGTTGATCCCTCATCAGATGAACCTTACATGAACCCACATATGATGAGCAGACACACACACGACTTGACCTTGGTGTTGAAATCCATGAGAAATAAATTAGCTCAGTGTGGGTGTGGGTGTGTGTTTGTGTGCTGTTGTGGGAATAAGCTATAAATCAGCCCCATGCTCCTTGATAAGTTGCTTTTGTTTGCATTGGATTTCCAGTGACTCCAGTTTCCTGTGACACATAATCTGATTACCGAAATTGGAAATGCCAGAAGAACCTATTTCTTGGCAAAGTATTAATTGATCTCGCCCCCAGTAGCCAAATTCCACTGTGTAGCTATTTCACGAGATATGTCGGAAAGGCTTTTTCAAGAAATACAATTAATTTCACAATGCTAGAACGAGAAAGGCCCAAGACGATACAATTGGTGGCGCATGAACAGACAGCTCCTTTCTTATCCCGTACCCACTGGGGACGCAGAGTCGAGGGTTTCACTCGTTTCGCTGCTGTCTGCCAGAGCTGAGTTAATCACGTGACTTAAGTCACATAATTCTACAATAACACAACCTGAGCAGAAGCATAATCGCACCCTGTAACTGAAACCACCTGTGCCGGCGTGCACAGATGTTCATAGGCTGAAAAGACTATTTCTCACAATTTACCACCGCCCTATCACAATATTTTATTCTCTGGAATCACATGCTTCAATGATATATTCATGTAGGTGTATTGCTATTCATCCAATATTTTTGTTTAATAATGACCTGTTGCGGGTGGATCAGTATTGTTTGTGTTTTTAGTTTTTTTTCCAATCTCAAAATTGTTTTTTTTTTATTCCACTATTTTTGTGCTGTTTGGTGTGAAAATTATCTTTAATAATCAGACTATCCGTTATCAGACAAGAGAGCAGAGGGAGACACGGGGTTACACTTTTCCCAGCGGTCTGAACAGACTTGTCCAGCGAGGCATTAGTGCATTGTGTAATTCCCTGTTGTTCATTATTACCCTCCCGGAAACTCTGTGGTGTTTAATAACTGTGAAGGGAAAAAAAACAAAGTGCTTTGTTCTCTTAATTAACTGTACTTGCAGCACAGGATTCTACTCAGTGCCTCGTGCAATAACAAATATTGTGAGGAAGGAAATGAGCAATACATGAAAAGGAGAAAACGAATGACTGATTATTATTATTCATGTTAGAAAAGTATGAAGTGACACAATCGTCACTTCAACTTAAAAACACATACATATTATATACTACCTTTATATCAACTTCCATCTTCTACGTCTCCTCCTATTCTTTTCTGATTAAGATTTCTTCTTTGTCCTCCTCTGGCTTTAAGGGGTTTATAAAGGATGGGAAGAGAAATAGGCTGGGAAAGAAAGATTGAGGAGGAGTGGAGGGGAGGATGGTCATAAATGCACACCTCACAGCAATCCTAAAGAGGTTTTATTCAATTAGCTTCAAAAGTTTTAGTTTCAAAGTCAAAGTGTCTCACCTGGGAGCTGAACCCCAATTCAAGACTCCTCCAGACACTGCAGTGTGCCAATTTACGGTCCTAACCTCGGGTCAGACAGACGGAGGCAAAAGGGACGCACAAAAAAACGCACGCACACTCACACACACTCTGGTGGACAGGACCTAGTACTTCTAGGCATTCCTGTTCTCACACACACACACACACACACACACACACACACTCTTCTTCCACTTTGATTCTATAAAAAATCCCCATGAGCACCTGTCGAGGAAACTCTACCCGGCTCTTCTCAAATGCTAAATGCCTTCCTCTCTCACAAATGCACACGCGCACACACACATTCCCAGCGGAGCAGATTTCAGCTCATTCCCTGAATGAATCAGTCGCTGTCTTTCTTCCTCTGTCTGACTTTGTGTCTTTGTTTTTCTCCCCCTTCCTTTTAGAACCTCCTTTCGTCTCTCTCCAATGTCTTTTTTTGCCATCCTCTTCTCTTTTTTTTTCATTTATGGCCACATTCTATTGCTCTAAAAACTTTTTATTTCATTACTCAAAATGCCTGACACCAATAGCAAACTTAAACCACACACCATCATTTGCTTTCTTCCACAAGGGACACAACAGAGGGTAGAACACAAACTGAAAGTTGAACTTAATGAGACCATAAACCATGACTTTCCGAGAGTGAAATTAATCCTACGTGTCCCTTTAGAAATATAATTTGCCTTTGTTTTCACGTGTGTGAATTGTTGTACCTTTTTCTCGGCCTCCTGCTTGGCGTAACGCAGCAGCAGCGGCTCTCCGTGTTTCTGATAGTACGCTCTCTGACAGCGGTCCGACTGTGCCGGCTCATTGGGGAGGAAGTTGCTGGCCCACACCTGGAATATTAGCAGGAGAAAGAAATAAGATGGAGCAAGGTGATAATGTGACAGTACGTACGTAAACAAAAAAATAATAAAATTAAATCTGAATCTAGGAAAAAAAAAAAGTTGTGCACGTGTGTTTGTACTAAAATAGAAAAGAATCTGTTCTTGTTTTGCCCCCAATCGCATATCATCATCATATTTATATCAACAAGTATAAAAACTCATCAAATTCATGACACAGAAACACAAAAAGTGATCAATAATATCCCTTCAAAGAACACTTACAAGCCTAAAGCAGCTGTTTAGATATCAAACTGAGACAAACGCACTCTTTGCTGTCCTCAGCCTCCAGCTGACATCCTGTACCAGACAGAGTTCACACAACATGAGATGTTGGCTGTGACTGTGTTTGAGGAAGTAAAAAAAATAAAAATGACTTTGATGCACTTAAACAGATGAGGAAAGTTAACGTAATTTGCATAACTCAACTCCACCACCAGCAGTGCAGTTCATTTGAAATAATGCTTTGGAGTAAGACTGTTTTGAAGGCTGCAAAATGTGCTCCATAATGTGCTTCGACAGCATTTGAGAAAAGCTATTTTGTTTGATGGCAGCGAAGAAGCCGTCAGGCATTGGGATAATTTATGTTTGCACTGCATGGTTTTTTTAATGGAAGTAACAGCAAAGACTGTCACGTGACATTCAACACTCATTTAAGTTAGCAGTTAGTCAGGCTTTAAATAGCTTTAACAATGTAATAGCATTAAATGTATATTTTTGCCAAAGTTTCAGCCAAGTAATGATTAATATTCATTCCTGCTGAACCGTGGGTGTAAATGTTCCTAAAATCGGGCCTATATTTGCTCTCCATGTTCATGGTATACCTTCATTGACAGTTAATGATTTATGCCAGCAGAGGAATTTCTTCCAATTTCATTGCATCATGAACGGAGTAATAATCAGAGGAAGTCTCTGCTCAAGGCTGCATGGAAAATGGTTTTCTGATTAAACCCCCCAGAATATGAGCGGAACTGTTATAGTGTCCACAAATATTATTTTCTTTTTTTATAAGAGGAAGAGAGAAAAAAAAAAAGCTGCATTATCTTCAGGACAGAAATGTAACCTCTTGATAATCAGAAGCTTCATAATTTTTTTAAATTGAAGAGGTTTATGACTATCCTTCTGGCCTTGCCTCTACGACACGTGTCGTATGGCTGGATCATTAATGGGTTTGATTCATGAATAATATTGAGTTTGTAATAAAGCAGATGCAGATTATTAATATTTCCTGTCGTTTCTGCCCCAAGCATGGGTGAGAATCTGTACATAGTTTATGTGATGATAGAAGAGACCAGATTAATAGTTCAAGGTTCTGCGTGCAGGCTGAACTCAACAACCGATGCGCTCCTGGGCTACTTCCATAAAAAAGGATCCTGCCATTACAGAGGCATAAGTTCTTCCTCCTCACCACACGCAAAAACACATACACAGCTCCGGTCTTGCGAGACCAAAGTTATGAGACGCAGCGTTGCCTCCGGAACATGATTAACATTTTTCTCTCTTCGTTATTCTTCAAAGTTTTAGATCTGCGCTTTATATACTTTGGCCCGAAGGGGTTGTCGTACGCTACTCCCATCTGAGGTCTCGAGAAATGAGAATGTGGACTGCGGGAAATAAGAAACAAAAACCACTGCAGCTTTTAGAATAGATCCATCAAAGGTATATGGCTTCCTTCGGAAAGGTGTCTTCTGTGTCTGAGCAGAGAGCCATCTTAATTTGTCTCCTCTGCAGCGTGGATATTATTTTGATATTCGACATCACTTGGTGTTTTTTTTTGTGCTCTTTATTCACGTCTCTCATTGAGGAGACAGTCTGTCAAAAAGGGACTTTGTCTCTGTCTGAGTTGTTGGTCTGGCCTGAATTGCCTCAATGAATAGGAAAAATGAAAAGACAAGAAAGCAGCAATCCAGGTGTGACTATTTGTATATTTTAAAAGGCTATAAAGGAGGTAATAACAGACGCACAAACATGCACTGACAAAAAATGTGACACATCAGTGGCACAAAGTCACTGATGATTACAGTCAATGAAGAGCTTCTGTGTCTGGCTCAAAACACACGTCAGCTTTGTTGTCATTGACTCCGAAAAGCTCTCTCTCTCTCTCTCAGAGGATCAAAATGATTGTTTTGTGCACATGTGATAAAAGCATTTGCTATTTCGTGTTAAAGCTGCATGTGGAAAGCCTCGGGCTTTGGACAAGGGGTTTATGTTTGTGTGTTCCTGTTTGCGTGTCGTGTTGAACTTCATATTATCTGTTCAAATATACTTCCTTTTACCCATGTTGTTGGATTCAACTGGAACGAATGAAAAAAAATATAAGTTCAAGCTTGCATGTTTGTGTGTGAAAGTCCTACCTGACAGTGAGGGTGTGGATTTGAGCAACCCATCATGGCTCCTTTATTCTCAAATATCTAAAAACAGAAAAGTTAGAATATGTCACATGACACCCAGGGCGACGTGCTATATAACATACGAGGTATTTTGGAGGAATAAATGCACATGAAGATCAATTATATATTTTCTTACAACCTCAGAATCCATCAACAAAAACAGTATCTTTACTTTCTGTTAGATCCTACAGGATACAGAAAATATTGAAATGCCACCCGTATCAACCATAACATCTTATTTCATCCATATCCGTCTCTGTGCTGCAACAGTTTGAATTTGCGAGTTTGCCTCGAGGCATCATTAAAATTTCATCTTATCCAATACAAGACACATTACAATGAAAAATTGCAAAGATCAGAAAACTCAACGATCAGCGATGCTCAAGCCTGAGGTGAAAAGTTTATGTTTTCTCTTTATGCAGCTATCCAGCCCTGTTAAAAATGTAATCAATAATGTGTAATTGTGATCAGAAATCATTGTCTGTGTGTGTGTGTGTGTGTAGGTCATACCTGGACCCAGGGGTATGTGGCGCCAAGTTCTTCAACAAGCTCTGTCCACTTGTCGATCACCTTGACGACGTCTTCTTTTTCCATGAGTGGGAGGGTGACGTCAGACCGGGGATGGAAACACATGACTTTACTGTAAAAGGTGTGAAGGAAGAGCAGGAGAGGATAACAGCTGGTCAATAATGATGCAGATTATGCAGATTCACGATCCAACAGAATCTCCTCCAGTAATCTGAAACCCTGAGGAAGCAGATGGTGCGTATTCATTATTTATTTCATTTACCAGACTAAGAAGTGATACGAGGGTTCGATATTTGCTCATGGACACTTTCATTCTTTGTTATGTGTGGCCCACTGTTATTCTGAGTGGGTCTATTATTTATCATGAAGTTGTTGTAGTTGCTTGTCATTGTTCTGGACGTGACAAGTAATAAATGGGCTGCTCCAGTCATGCCCTACTGTTTCTGGGACAGGCCTTTTAAATAAGTAAAGCTGATAATCTGAAAGTTTGCTGAAATCTGTTTCATGAGACGATCCAATCAATTATTCAGCTGTTGGGTGAGTTTTCGCTGGATTTCTCAGGAATGCCTATAGAAATAAAACCTTTGCGAGTATAAGTATTCCTGTCTTTTGGAAGACAGCCTATAGTTTAGTTGTGTATCTAAGTGAGCACTAACAAAGCAAAAGCTCCCCTGTTGAGCTTCTCCATCCACGGACTTTGGCTGCAAATGAGTTTAATCAATAGCTACAGAGCAGAAAGCTGGTTTGAAACTTTTCACTGTCATGCTTGAATACAGCCTACTCCGTGGAATAAAGATTTCCAAGCCCTGGCCTCAGGTTAAATTCTTCATCTCTGCTCTCCACAGTTCCGCAGTTTCTGAGATAAATATGACTGGAGCGAAATCCATGTAATCTTAACATCATTCAGGGATCTCCAGTAGTGTGGAAACATCCCCATCTGCTGGTGTCATATTGGAAACACACATCTCAATGTGTCAGAACACTAACACTAACTTAAAAAAATATGTATAGAGAACATAAAAGTATTCCTGGACTGTGCGGGATGTCTCTGACTGACTTTATTCTTACCAGACACCTCTGGCAGCTTTAGACTGGAACAATGGGTCTTCACACGCACCTGTAGATCCCAATAGCCAATATATGTAGTTAAATAAAATGGTTCACAGAAACTTATCAACTATAGTCACAGCATGAGAAATGGCTCTCACCTGGATCTGGAGCGTGTGGCTGGAGAGCAGGGAAGTCATTTTCAAAAACATAAGTGCTGTCATACTCTGGATTTAGCTGGGAAAACAGACAGACAGTCAAAAGAGACCACAATGGGAGATACACGCTCCATATGTTTTTCGTAAAGCATGCATCCCCAATGTATTGCATGCATGTGCATACATCTGTGCATCTACCTCTCCACTTGCACGAGTGTTTCCGGGACAGAGTGGGTTGCGGGGGTCGAATCTGGGGATGTGCTCCTCGGGAGGTTTCTCAACCTGACCTGCCCAGGGTCTCTTCATGCGGTGGGCCGACACCAGGACCCAGCTGTCCCGCAGAGGGTTATAACGCAGGTGCTGGTGCTCTGAGGTGTACCACACATGTATTAACCAATGTATTGAATTCCTTTAATTAATGATTATATATCGTTTTTTGTTCTAAATAATCTATTCAGTCAGATCTCAACATATATAACTGCTGTATTTTGCAGCATTAGCAGCCATTCATATTGGTGTAAGGCAGCAGGAACTGAAGTCACGAGTCTGCGCAGCTGGCTGTGTTTACTCCTGTGCTTGCCTATTCATTTTCGTCATTGAACCATGTCATCTGACATTAAAATATACGGACTTCAGCAGATCCATAAAACATATGCTGTCCTTTACGTGGAGAATGAACGACACCAAACTCGATTGAGAAGTATGTGAGGTTTACGGTTACTCCGGTATCCAATAATTCTGCTTCAGGTCAGGATGAATCTAAATAGCTTTAAGGAATTGTTTTGACCTACCAGTTCATTCGGCTGGTAAATGATCCACGAAGCATCACTTTGTTTTGCAACATCACTCAGTTTTAATCATTCGCTTGCGTGTGCGATGCGTTTTGATGTATGGTAAGGCAGGAGTAATTCTATACAGCGTTGATGACGATGGAAACGCGCCGCGGTGTAATGAATCCAAGACAAGTTCAACAGTGTGTCCTACTTCATGGTAGAGTGTCCGATCGTGTGGAGATCAGCGAGGTGTAAAATAAAACTCTTAAATTGAGTTCTCTGGAGTGTCGTATTGAATGAGACGAGGTTTTAAATGTTTTGTCAAATGATAAAATGTGTACCTTTAGGATCAAAATTGACGTCTTCTTTTCCGCTCATGTTCATCATGATCATACACCTACCGATCTGTAAAATAGAATCCAGTGTATAGCTAAACTTTGGGATTACAGCTGTTACCCCTCACAGTCCATCGACCACCCAGTCAAAAACCTACTTCCTGTTATTTGACAAGTTGCGCTTTGGGACAAATATACACGTCCTGCTAAATCTTTGAAAATCTAGAAATGTGTGTTCTAAAACTATCTATAATACTTCATATTTTTGCTTCAAAACTATATATTAAAATACAACCATGTGGATTATTTGTATTCGCCAAAAAATGCAAAATAGTTCAAATATACCTAAAGGGGGTTTTAGAGATTAATGGCAACCAAACAACTCGGCGTCTGATTGGTTCGCCAGTGCAATCACGCCCCCACCTGAGCAGGAAGTGGCCGTCCCATGCCTCTGGTGCTCATGGCGCGTGCGGAGAGACGTGTGTCCGTGTGAGTGCACATGTAGACACATTTACCGTCGCTCCTGTGTGTTTTGTACGTGTTATTTCCACCATGTCTGTGTTAAAGAAGACTGTCAGGCTGCTCGCGTGGGCCGCGCTCGTCGTCCTGGCTGCGATGCTGTTGCGCCACTGGATGGCCACCAAGCAGTACGTCTTCGACCGGGAGGACGTAGCCAAATTAGCCAAACAGTACGCAGGTGTGTGTTTGCTAGGACTCGACCCCACGCCGAGCTTCACTTTGCTCACGTGTCGTTTAAAGTTACATTTAAATGTAATTTTTCCCTCTTTGTTCACTTTGAATGTTTGTGTGTGTTTTTCTCAGGACAGGACCACGACCAGGCCTTCTCCAAAGTGGTGCTGGAGCTCAGGAAGAGGTAAGGATTTGCATTGATTTATATTAGCTCCAGCGTCATTTGACTACGCCGCCGGTTTAATTCCAGAAGTGAATATTACGATTCCATCATTTATCATAATCTTAGCATTACAATTTCAACATGGCCAATTAATTAAATGACTCTCAAAGGTTACGAGGCACCACGATAGAATCTTTTTTTTTTTTTTTTCTCAAACCGGTTTACCATGTTAAATGGTTAAGTTCTGAAGAGGGTGTTGGCAACACGTTAAATTATCCATAATTGATATCACTGTAAGATGTATATTCTTTTGTATTCAATAAAAGATAGTTAAAATCTAAAACAGTTTTGACAAACCTAACAAATTAATCTTCAAATGTGAATTGTATTGATTAATTATAAGCCAGTTATGTGATTTGGTCATCAAAGTAAAAAAAAATAATCAACTATTAAATTATATCAAAGCCTTTAGAAGTAACAGTGTGGCCCTGACCCTCTAGACTTGAGGTCAGGGCTAAATAAGCACATGTAGAGTAAGATACTAGATACTTTCACATGATACATTTCTGAAAAAGTCACTGTTAGATCTGGTATAGAGTGAAAATAGCAAAAATAGGTGTCAAAGCTTTTTTTTTTCAGTTGTACACTACAAGTTCATAGCTGGGTCTCGGCTAGGGGAATAAAATGAAAAGGAGAATTTAAGTTTTATTGGCAAGAGATTTGAGATAATAACAAATTCCTGTTTATTAGGTAGTGAATATCTATTGTTTGTTACTAAATTGTTGTTTTTGATGAACATTGTGGTTTAAAGAAAAATAAGCAAATTCATAATTGGATTGAACTAGGTACCCAGGCCACATCCTGCCAGATGAGGACCTGCAGTGGGTGTTTGTGAATGCTGGAGGCTGGATGGGCTCCATGTGTCTGCTTCATGCTTCGGTTACAGAGTATGTGCTGCTGTTTGGTACGGCCGTGGACACGGGAGGACACTCAGGTGAGTAGGTAGGTAGGCAGAGCAGTGCCATGCAATATGGTAAATAGAAGGGAATGAATATTAATTGTGAATTTGAAACAAACCAACTATCAAAACTTGCATATTAGGGCCGGGAATTACCAGAGCTCCCAACAATTTATATTTTCACTATACTTAAGATAAGATATTACTTGTGACACAATTTAATATTATTGGTATTTTAAATATATGCTGGGATGTATTGTGATTTATTTTATATATTGTAACTGCAAACTATGTCCCCAAAGGAAAACTACACATCATTAAAATATTTTTTTCTTCTAATAGGATTAAATTATCTGTAACTAATAGGGGTGTTATTTGCTGTGCTGTATCGATATTTTCACAGTGATTTACTGGAATCAAGTAAATACTACAAATGTGTGTTTCTAATCATTAACTGGAGCAAGTAAAACACAAAGGAACTGAGTACGTTTACTCACTGTATCTTTTTTTTTAAGTTTTATTTTAGGAATACTGATTGTACACTACTTCTATTTTTTTGGCAGATGATTAAAAAAATCCTTTGTTCAAATTGAACAAAACATTTTTTTATAAAGCTGGATGTTGCAAAGACTCTTATTTTTCAATAAAAGTATGTGAAGAATTTTAAAAGTACTCTAATTGTATTTTGAATGTTAAATAGACTGATGGTAGGTCCTTTGTTCAGACAGCACAAAAATAATTTTATGTTGAACGTTAAAGGGCCCACGTTTGATAAAACTTCTCCTTCCTGTTTGCTTTTTATTTATAAGTTAATTTTAGACGAAATGTTGAATCAGCATTCAAAAGTAGTGCTGTAATGTAAAATGTTAAAACTGAAATTCAAATGCAGGTCCAAGTTATGAATTGTGTGTTCTTTACCCTTCTGTCAGGTCGTTACTGGGCCGAGATTTCTGACACCATCATCTCCGGCACGTTCAGACAGTGGAAGGAGGGAACAACCAAGAGTGAAACCTACTACCCAGGTAATTCCTTAATATAGGAACCACTTTTTTTTCAACAAATTAAAATGTCTTTAAATTCACATTAACGTGACTCCATCATATTGTTGTAGTTATGTTTATACATGGCACTAGGCCCAGTTTAATATAAAACACACGCACACACACATATATATATATATATATTAATACGTCTTCTCTTAAATTAAAATAATTTCAAATTTTTTATGGTGTGTTTTTTTTATGATAAATATATTTAAGTAAGGTAATTGAGGTTGTTTTTTTCTTTTTTTATAATTTTAATTCTGGCATCCCCACAGGCGACACCATAATTCACACCATAGGCGAGGCAACGTCAGTCCAGTGGAGCTCAGGGACGTGGATGGTGGAATACGGCAGAGGTTTCATCCCGTCCACGCTGGGGTTTGCACTGGCTGACACCCTGTTCAGCACCCAGGACTTCCTCACAATGTTTTACACTGTGCGTGTCTACGTCAAGGGTCTGCTGCTGGAGGCTGGGACGCTGCTGACAGATGCCGGAGTTTTCTGAAGCAGGTTCGATGCTCTGAGACCTGAACACGAACAGTTTACCTTGTCATGATATTCCGCTCCTGAAATCTGTGCCGAATAATTCCAAATTCAAATATTAAAAGAAAGTTACCTGACATTTTTGACAATCCAAATTTGCCTCAGTGCAGTTGTTCCCGTCTTTAAATAAGAATTATTTATCCTCTTAAAAGTTCAACTATTCGTTTCACATTTACTTACTTGTTAATAGTCATTATCATATTTGGAAAAAATACGCTTTTCACTAAAAGCTCCAACTGCTGAAATAGTTGTTGAGGTCTTCAGTGGCCATTTTAAAAAAATGTACATCATCTGTGTTTTGAAAATCTGGCTTTAGTAATTGAGGCCCAAAGCAATTCTCCTCAGAAATGTAACATGGTTAAGTAATAACTCGGTAGAACCAAGGATATTTTCAAATGAATAAATATTAAAAATAATAAATATCATTGCCCGTTTTGGAACCTAAATAAATAAATGAACAAGTAATAATTTGGCTTGTACAACAAATGCAAAATCACAAATTTCTTAGTAAATACCATGTCACATTCATATGCATGTCGATTCTTAGTAAATGAACAACTTGTGTAAATCTAGCTTTATAAAAATAATAATAATAAATGTTATTAGAAGTCTGGTTTAGTTAGTCTGAATCAATTGATCATGTCTTTCTTCAGGACGGCTATTGAATAGGGACTTTCGGGAAACTTAACCATATGGCTTGGTTAGAATCTCTAGTTACATTCTCCCTAGTTACCAGACATGGTCCTAGGCAGTGAAAATGTACCTTAATTACTCAAAATTGGAGGTAATGAATGTACAGATGGCAGGAGTGTCAGCTTAGTGCATTAAAAAACTTCAGTGTACATTAAATGCAAAAAAATCAGATGTGCAATTTACTGTACTGTAAGGTAAGGATGGAAACTGACGGTGCCGGAAGAAATAAATATTTCTGAAGGAAATTGATTGGGGCTTGTTTTAATTTTTATTGCATGTAAATTTATTCGAGATTAATCTGAAATAATATTTACTGTCCTGTAACTATAGACGCAGTAGCATTTAGAGGTCAGCAACATGTATCGGTGATGCTGTAAATTATGCAGGACATATACTATACAGTATATTCTTATTAATATTAAGTTGACACATTTATAATACATTAGGTTGTCTATTTTTTACGTGTATATGAAAACGTTTATACATTTATACTGCATACTACTGCACTCGTGCACACACATATCCCCTCTCTGATGCTCCTGCCCTGTGCCCATCCATCCATCGGTGTATGCGTGTTGCCGTATTATCCCAGATATAGATTTAATGTCAGTCTAACAAACTATCCTGACCCCGCTGCTCTCCTTCTCTTTAAGCCCTTTAAAGGAGATGCATTCAGAATCGAAGGCGAGTGACCGGGGCTGAAATACCAGCGTGCTCGGGCCAGCGGACGCACCTTAATGGGATGGACGACGGCCGCTTTGACTAATCGCCCGACTCCATCCAGAGGGATGATGTTTCCTCACCACACGTTAGGACTGTGCCAACGCCTACTGCAAAGGTGAACACACAGACACACAAACACAGTTTTTGAATGCAAGTGGATTTTATTTTATTTTTTTAAACCAAATACATATATATGCAACCTCCTATATACTCAGTACATAGATCTCCTGGGGCCTCATTAAAGGCGTAATTAACTCACAACAAAGCTGTTTACTGCTAGCTATAGAAAGATATTTTTGGATTATAATATTTGTTTACATAATTTCAGTAGGAGCAACATACAAGCCTCAGTGTGGTTAAAAAAATATATGTTTACTATACTTTATATTATACTATATTTACTACTTTTTACTATATTTTTACTCATATTTTGAAATAAATGTTTTGGGATTTTGCTAGAAAAGTGCAATGCAGTCGGAGAGGATAAACAATTGTATTCTATATTGGTTGACATTTACACATCCCAAGATTGTTTTGCATTTTATTGTATTTATAGACTTTCCAGAATAACTTTGTAACTTTATTGTGTTTTTAAATTGCATTCCAAACTCTGGCCCCTTCGCAGCATGTGCATGGTTTCTGTGTTTCCTAGGCAGTGATAGTATTTCAGGAAATACACTCACGATAAAGTAATGTCACTAATGTCATAGGCAAAAATGTGTTTTATAGCTGAAGCCTATGTAAGTGTAAAGTGCGTGTCTGTACCTCCCCAAAGGCTGTTGTGGTATGTATAGGTAGAATCACTTTATCTCTACCAGCCGTTTGCAACAGTAGCTACATCGTTTATCCCATCAGGCGATAATCACACAAAGCTAGAAGAGCTGACCCCTGAGGTCATTTTCTTCTTCATCATCTTCTCCTGATGTTTGTGGTAAATTGCCTTAAGGTGCATTACCATCAAAGGCTAAAACCTATATTATATATGTATACCATATATTTGATTCCTGCTTATGTTTGCATCATCACATCAAACCTCATGGCTGTTGTAACTATAACAACCAGCGTACGGAGGGGAGATGCATCTGATACCATAGAAGAAGGAAATGTTGTGAAGGGTTTAAGTTAATAGAATAGACTTTAAGTGTAAAAGAATTGGCTTTAATTTAAACCTCATGGGAGGTAGTGGGGTGTTAAAACCACAAGATGGCGCCAATTGACCTTAAAGAACACCAAATAGAATAGAATACAGGTATTTCTTTTTATTGCATGGCCATACAAGCACATTCAAGAGCATCTGTAACAAGAAGCATGAACATTTTTTATAGTTAAGGTGAAAAGCAGACAACGGAAATAGTATAAAATGTTGTGTTAACAGCCAAAGTAGGCTTTTGCCATTCATTAAAACGGTGCACTTTTCATGCAGCCGCTTCAGCAGTGGACCATATGTTGTTCTTATAGTTCAGTGTTTTGATTGAAGTTTTTTCTCATTTTTTGGTGGTCGTATTCAGCCTTTAATGTGCGGCTCCGCCCTCTGGTTTCACGTCTCCTCTGATGAGGGCAGCGAGCAGGTGCTAATTCTTAGATTAAAGGAGTAAGGCTAAAAAGACCCCTTCAACAACATAGAGCCGCTGCCCCAATAATCCTTCAGATTATGGACCTCTCGTACCAATCCATGAAGATCGCTCATCACGTGCGGGAGGCGGTGAGTCAACGCGTTTTTAGTTGTCACGTTAAAGTGACGGTGAGCTAACAACTCTAAGCTAACTAAGTGGCATGATGCGTAGTAGTTTGCGGGTTATAGTTTATGACGAATAAGGCCGGGCTGGTTATATACTGTAAACTGGGACACGTCGGTGTTTTTTATACGTCGTGTTGTGCAGCAAACGGCAGCTAAAGTCTCGACTAAACTACACCCTAGCTTGTTAGCATACGAGCTAATGAGGCTTGTTTTCGTATGTCCGGCATCTATGGTTGCTAAGATACCAAGTCACGTGGTGACGTACTCTGCAGTATCAGTTCCAATTAGAAGTTATTGTAAATGTCGCACATTCGAAATTAATATTACATAATCATATGATTGAATTACATTTATGCTCTTCTTCTTTTTCCCACTGCACATTTTGACTATGAAATTGGGTTGTAATAAAATAAAATTCACGTAATTATGTCATTGATAATATGAAGAATCAAAATACCTAATAACTAGAGTACATGTTTGTATTTATTTCCCACCTCGATAAAGAAGAGCCTTAAATGATTAGTTTGTTGTTGTTGTCCAACAGGATGACCTGAGGACCGAGATGAGGAGAAAGAGCCTCCTCATCCTCGTCTACCACCACCTGCAGGGGCAAGGGTCAGTAGAAAGCTTCAGCTGGAATTTCTGGATCCATTTACAATTACCACAGTACACCTAACCAAGGAGGCAGGCTTATGCGTAACATCAAAAGTGCACACATCTGTATTTATTGATGTTTAAAAGTAAAGATGTATGCAATTCATAGATAAAACCAAAATAAAAAAAACATAGCGGCCATTATGCAGTGATACTGTATGATGTTTAAAATGGCATGTGTTTGTGTGTACCAGCTTCATGGAAGCCGCAGAGGCCTTGGACCAGGAGACGAATGGAGGTGTGAGGAAGTTCGAGGTCTGTGATAACATCGACCTGGAGATGGTGCTGATGGAGTTTGAGAGCTATCACTACGTCAAGTTCCAGAAATATCCCAAGATCATCAGGAGAACAGTGGAACCAGGCATGTGACGACCACTTAAACACGGTGAAATTAATGCGATGTTAAATTTATATATATATATTTTTTTACATTTATTTCGTTTTTCTGTTTTTTTGCAGGTCAATGTGAAACCAAATGTGCAAAAAGTGGTGGACTAAAGAGGTGAGCATTTTATATATATATATATATATATATATATAAATGGGTTGAAATTAGATGAACAAGTTTTTGCAGAACTGAACTGTATCTGTTGAATGTAATTCTAATTTCAATGTAAGAAGAACATTAGACACAGTATATAACTAAAGAAAGACAACTTTCAAATGTATTTCAAGTGTCTTCTTCTGATTATATGAGTAACAGGCTTGTGTTGGTTTAAAGTGCCCCTGTCATTTAGTATTTTGGTCATGGGTTATCTGAAATATCATACGTGGGACCGAAAATGTCCCAAATATTATTTTAAAAGTAATTGACATTATATTGATTGATTTGATGGTGATGATGTCGAATAAGGTCTGGTGTATTTGTATTTTAAGAGACTGTCAGTGACAGCGCTACTCTCTGTCTTTTTGTCCCCTCAGAGGTTCCCACTCGGCTGTGAGGCGTCTTCCCAAAATCAACCAAAACCAGAGCGCACAGTCTGGAAAGGGAGCCAAAAAGACAACCACAGCTGTAAATGCAAGAAAACATACACAATAAGGACATTCCATTCAAAAAATATATATTCTGGAGTCATGTTTTTTTTCTTTTTTTCCCAGGAGAATGGCTCTGTTGCTGCTTCAGAGATGTCGGACTTTGGTCTCAATGTTTCCTCCATTAAAAACGGACCAGCGGAGGAGGTTGCCTTTGATATCAAGGTACTCATGTTTAAAATCTTTTTTATTTTACCTTTCAGCCTTTATTGGTTCCATCTCCCACATTTCCTATTAGCTTTGTATTTATCTCTCAAATAGAGAGTTGTTTAGTTCGTATTATGCCTGCTCACAAACAACTGAACAATTATATGAAATGTTGAAAATATTTTATACTTCTATACACACACAGTAAGTTACAAAAAAACATGATGTTGATTTCATGTCCCCTCTCAGGAACGGCTGTTGAAGCCCCTCAATGGATTATCTGATATTGGTGGTGAAATGGGAGAACTGGCCACAATCATCAGCAGGGTACTACACACACACACACACACACGCACTCTGATTGCCACACTTCATGGACAGCAACTGCCCTTTGTTATTCTTGTGTATACCAGGAAATTCTTGAATATGTTTTTTCCTCTTAACGTGATGCAGTACATTCGAACGTCCACTAGATGGCAGCCTTGTGATTCAATGGACCCGTGTGTGTGTTTTTTGGGGGGGGGGGGAGGCTTCCACATGCATCTCACTGTTTGTGTGTTCACCCCTAAAGGACATCTATTTGGAGAGCCCCAACGTGCGGTGGGAGGACATCATCGGCCTGGAGGATGCCAAGCGATTAGTCATGACAGCCTTGTGATTCAATGGACCCGTGTGCGTGCGTGCGTGTGTTTTTGGGGGGGGGAGAGGCTTCCACATGCATCTCACTGTTTGTGTGTTCACCCCTAAAGGACATCTATTTGGAGAGCCCCAACGTGCGGTGGGAGGACATCATCGGCCTGGAGGATGCCAAGCGATTAGTCAAAGAGGCCGTCGTCTATCCCATTAAGGTGCGTCCGCTGGCCGAGCACGCTGGTATTTCAGCACCGGTCACTCGCCTTCGATTCTGAATACATCTCTTTTAAAGGGCTTAAAGAGAAGGAGAGCAGCGGGGTCAGGCCAGTTTGTTAGGCTGACAGTAAATCCATATCTGGGATAATACACATACACAGATGGATGGATGGGGGAAGTCATCAGACACATGTGAAATGCGCTGGTGAAAAAACACACACACATATTCGTGCGCGGGTGCCTCTGTCTGCAGTAATTTCACATACAAATAAAAGCGGGCACACAAACACGTTAGTGCACAGACACACACACACACGTGTACGCTTCAATCATCGTCCAGACCTTTCTCACGGAGACGATGACGACAAATCAGGTTGTCTGCATCCTCTTGACATTTACAGGCCGAGATGAGGACGGATGTGTACATCCTCTATTCGGCTGCTTTGTTTTATTGAATAACACCGGCCCTGCACCCATCCCCTCTCCATTATTATTCATTCTCTGGGATATAAGGTCAGTTTGGTGATTTGAGTCGGCTGCTGTTTGCCACCCCAAATTCAGACTGATGTGCGCCGTGTGCCGTTTGCAGCGTGGCCTCACCTGTGCAGTAGGCAAATGTGTGTCTTTGTCTTTACAGTATCCCCAGCTGTTCACGGGCATCCTGTCTCCGTGGAAGAGCTTGCTGCTTTACGGCCCCCCAGGTAAGACGGAGGCAAATCAGATTTTTTCTTGTTGAGGAGTTTACCATTGCTATTTGCTATTCTGTCACATTCCCAGGTACAGGTAAAACCCTGCTGGCCAAGGCTGTGGCCACCGAGTGCCACACCACCTTGTTCAACATCTCGGCTGCCAGCATCGTCAGCAAGTGGAGGGGAGAGTCCGAGAAACTGATCAGGGTGAGTTGGCCATAACAGGAATGTATAGAAAGATTCTAAATGTCAGACTTATTAGGTGTGTATTTAAATAGTCAGACTTATTTTAAAGTGTAAGTCTTGGTATTTAAAGAGTTGGACTTATTTTTAACGTTGCATGTCTTAGTACGTAAATAGTAGTCAAACTTATTTTTTAAATGTAAATCTTAGTATTTAAAAAGTCAGACTTTCTTTAAAGCGTATATATATCTCTGCAGGCTTTGTTCCTGTTGGCCAGACACCACGCCCCGTCCACCATCTTCTTTGATGAGTTGGACTCGGTGATGGGCCAGAGAGGAGGCAGCATGAGGTGAGCCAAACCACTAAGTGCTGCACCAGTTCCACCAGTACAGAGACTGACTCTTTGTTCCGCTGGATGTTTTCAGGGTGGAGCACGAGAGCAGTTCCAGGATGAAGGCAGAGCTGCTGGTTCAGATGGACGGACTGGTGAGCTCGGAGGAGCTGGTGTTCGTCATGGCCACTTCCAACCATCCCTGGTAAGTGTTTATTCATGTTGCTGTTAGGAGACAGATACTTTTTTTTTTTTTTACTTACGTAGTTTATTTTTAAAATCAAGCAAATGCACTGTGGAAATAGTTCATTTCATTCTCTGTCAGGGAGCTGGACCACGCTATGCTGAGGAGGTTAGAGAAGAGGGTCCTCGTAAGTCTTCCTTCCTCACCCGCTCGTCAAGCCATGATCTCTCATTGGCTGCCACCGCTCAACTCCACAAAAGGAATAGAGCTGCGAGCAGACTTGGACTACGACGCTCTGGCAAAGGCAAGTCACAGTGTAGTCGTTTATGCATCGAGCCGTTTCAGTGATGCCAACTAATTTGGGACTTTGCGTGTGCACGTTTCAGGCAACCGAGGGGTACTCCGGTTCCGATGTCTGCTTAGTGTGTAAAGAGGCCGCCATGGGACCAGTCCGGAAGATCCTCCACACGCTGGAAAGTCCTGTATGTACGCATTTCTTTCTGCAAAATGCACAAAAGCAACAGCACACGTTAGTAAATACAACACTTTTTCTTCCAGAAAAAAGCAGACATGTCTGCAATCAAGCTGGACACGGTAACGACAGCCGACGTCCTCAGGGTCATCGCAAACACCAAACCCTCCGCCCGAAACTTGGCAGACAAATACACATTCTGGGAAACAGAGTACAAGTCTGTATGACAACGACTAAATAAAACAAATGTTTTTCTAAGAAAAAAAAATGCTACGTGTAAAGTTTGGTTACTTACCGCTTTAGAGCAGATTCTGCAGGATGTGTTCGACGGCATCTGGGAAAGTGTCGCACGTCCGGTGGGGAGGAGGGTCGATTTTATTCTCATCACCTTGTCTGTATTTACCTGAAAGATATCGGGAGCCACAATAGATTGTTAGAGAGATGATAAAGAAACTTAAAATCAATTGAGACTATTCCTTACCGGTTCTGACAAGAATTCCCAGCATTCCAGCGCTCTGAGCTCCACCCACATCGTCTCTGGCATCCTGTAATAAAACGGCAAAGAGTCACACGTCACAGCAGAGCAATTCATACAATTTGAATAAATCAAAGGAGACAATACACTTACATCTCCTATCATGACGGCTTCACTGGGGCTACATCCTAAATCAGACAGAGCCTAAAGGAAGGAGAGGAATCAGCTAACACAAGTGAAAGCAAGTCAAACTTTTTTCTTTTTCTTTTTTTCTAACCTGGCTGAAAAAAGTCCTCTCGGGCTTTCCCACCACAGTAGCTTTACAGTCTGTGGCATACTCCAGTCCCGTCACAAAGGGCCCAGGGCCTAGGGCCAGACCGTCCATCCGCTTGTAGTACCGAGCCTTGTGGATGGCAATCAGAGGAGCTCCGCCCAGAATCAACCTGAGAATAAATGCGGGTGTCAGAATCAACACAATAATATTTAGAAAAAACAGATAAAGTTCTCCTTAACCTCTAAAATAAACACGATCTAATTTAATCAGATAGAGCAGATTACCCAACCTGAAGGCCTTGTTGAGTGTTTCATAGTTGAAGCGATCGGGAGCAAGTCCAATGACGACAGCGTTTGGTTCCGACACGTCAATACCTGTAAACAGAGACGCATTCACGGTTAGTGTTACTTCTCACTTTCTTATCTGTAAAGACCGGCTGTGTGTCTTCATTAAAATAATGTTGAAAGGAATTCTCAAGGGTTTCCAACCACAGTCGGAATAATAATAATAACAAAAAAAACTAAAAACAATTAGGTAATTGAAAGGAACGTGTTGTTTTTAAACCGGGTAATACAATCACAACCAATACATGCTTAATTTAAGTTACCGCGCGTTAGTGGAAGAATTCAAAACCTCCAGTACCAGTGAAGTCCTCCAGTGCACCGTCCTCCACCAGCAGCAGTGGTCTGTGTCGCTCCTGCTCCAACAATCTCCTCGCTGCACTCAGAGACGTGAAGATCTCCTTCTCCTGCACAGAGAAAGGTGTTCAGGCCAAAAGCAGGTCAGAACACATGGCCGCATTTAGCGTGAACCACAGTTAAACGTGCATGTGCACTAACTTGAAATACTCAACTGTTTTAACTATTTTTTTACCTGAAGGTCAAAGTTCAGACGTCGCAGTCGTTCTAGTAAGTTCCTCTTACTCTCCTTGGTGGTGTTGGTGACAAACTTCACAGCTACAGACGCCTGCCGTAACCTGAAAGAACACAAACGCATAAACATACCGCAAGACATACACTATGATGCAGTGAAATTTCAGTCCCCATCCTAATAAATCCAAAAGTCTGTGCATGAATGAAAAACAACCAACTGTTGTCTACCTTTTCAGGGCTTCCTGTGCACCAGGTACCGCTGTGTCCTCTATATGCAGAGTTCCACTCAGGTCAATGAGCACGGCCTTCAGAGCGCGCCTGCCCGCCATGCCGAGGCCTGCACAGAAAGACAAGGGGGAATGGAACACAAGGTTAGAAAATGTTCAGACTTTTAGTCAACCATGAAACACTGGAGCCAGGTTTCAGCTCCGGGCCAAAAAGCTGCTTGTAACCGCAGTCTCTGATTATGACCAAGGTCTGCTGTAAATGGAGCTTCACTCAGTTAAAAAAAAAAAAAAAAGCTTATTCTCTTTAAAAAAATGCATAATTTTATTTTAGAGATTACACATTCAGAATCATAAGTCACATTGGTAGTGGCCGAACTGATCAGATTACAGTGTTATTCAAACCTACATCAGGACCAACTGAGAGGATTATTCACCAGTTTCCTGCCTAGAATACAGATTTTGAGGATAAATGATTTGAGACGCGAGCTCCTTTTATTTAGACATGCTTGGATTTCTGTCATGTAGTTATCAATGTGAGGGTACAATTAATGCTCTTAATACCCACTGGAAAGAGCTCACACACATTCGCTGAGCCTGTAGGTCATGTTTCTATGACTTGTATTTAGCTCGACTAATAACAGGAGACGGAGGCACTGACATGCTGAGAATAGGCTTAGGACGGAATCCACGAACATAATAAAAGCCCAAATAATCAAATGGCAAAGCTAAGTGTCTAAAAAAGAAAAAAAAATCACCTCAACACAACACCAACCACAGGAGATCAAATGAAAGCAATAACCTCTAGCTTAGTGATCAACCACTATGGCAGATATTACGTTTCACTTAATTTGTATTTCGTCACTGCAAATTATTTCTAAACGGGCCCAGTAAGTATAAACAAAATGACTAAATGGTTACACACACACACACACACACAGACACACTGTAATAGGGCACAACGTGTCATTTTGTAACAATTCTGTTTGGTGTTGTGCAGAAGGGTTTCATTAACACGTCTTCACAGACATTTCTTTCAACAAAACAGAGACAGCAAACATTTACCAGCGGTTGGCGCAGGAGTGTTTAGCTCGACTCCTCCAGGACATGTGCACATTGTTACGTCTGATTGGACGTCGCTCGGGGTGATCTTAAACGACGTCAGTAGCAAAATAGGAACTGCAGCTAAACGTCTAGAAGTTGGATGTATTTACTGTTTTTAAAGATAAAACACCAGAACTAATGTTAATTAGATGCTGCATTATTGATTGAGGGGTACGCAATCGTCAACACGAGTGACCAAGCGGAAGAGCTGAGCGCTACAGCAAAACAATAAAACAATAACCAGTTGATACAAAGACTCACAGATTTAAACACAAGTTTAAGATAGAGATATCAACAACAAAGAACGAGGGAGCACATACCTTTATCTTTACCTTGTGATGGTGGCACGGGAGCCGTTAAACTCTTCTCCCCCAGGTGCTCCTTCGTAGTCTGATTAGACATCTTCAGGGTGGAACTGTAGTTGGGTCAGGGGAAGGATAAACGCGGGGGACAGGGGGAAGGATAAACGCAGGGCAACCTCTGCAGTGTCGCTCTGATAGTTACGTTTACAAAACGCCGCTGGCTTATTTCTGCGGGGGAGAAAAAGAAGGAATTGTTTTTACTTTTAAATGTTTAAACATCATGGCTAACCTTTCACCTGACGCATTAGCCGGTGTGACTTCTGCTGCTGAAGGCTACTTCCTGTTCACGCTTCTTCTTCGTTGGTTACATTCCACTAGTTTTGCTATCCCTATGGTCAGTGCTGCCCCCTGAATCCCGGACACTGTTGCTCTTGCTGCCAGGGTTGTGTTAAAATGATTTTATATATCTATATTTTCAGTGCAAAATAGATATACAGTATATATAAATTTATTTAATATCACTGTCTCTTTGTTGCTGCCCTTCTCCTCTCTGTTATTTGTTTCTCCAATTTCTGATATGATCAGATAAGAGGGTTATCCTTAACCTCTTAATCACTTATTAAAATAATAATAAAAGAAAACAACATATGTGTCCAATCCCACTAACAAACTAACAACCAACAGATGTATCACATTAGTGCGTCATCCAGATAGATTTAATGTTGTAGAAGGAATTATCAAATATGAAAAACCATCTCTCTGCATGATGCCGGATAACACTGGTCAAATCCTCTTTTCATTTGTCCTTCACATAGTGTATAACAGTTTTGTTCTGCTTTTTATGATTATCCGTTTTTCAGCATGTATATAATGTCGCCTAGCAATCTAGTAATAGAAATGTTGTTAAAGTCCTAAAAAACAAAACCAGAAGAATCTCTATGTACAACTCTGGCTTTAATATCATCTTAAGTAAATTGAATAGTTGTATTATTAATATTTACCATATTAACATCAGGTATGATTAAAAATATGGTAGAGGTGAAAAAATACGAAAAAAGTAAAAAAATGTCGTGGTATAGCATGTCGTCCCAAAATGTCAAAAAAGTATTTAAAAAAAATGCTTAAAATTAGGTATAGTTTAAAAAAATGCAAAATAACTTAAATTTCAGAAAAGTAAAAAAAAAATTATAACGTCATAGTATAGCATGTCGTCAAA
>JAFBJU010001169.1:0-44594 GCA_016785305.1 Colistium nudipinnis
ACAGTGTATATAAATCGTTTTTTTATATGGAAACTTGCTGCATTTTTTTCCACTCAGACCTTTTCAGTTTAATGAAGTTCTCCTTTTGACTATGTGCTTTGTACCGAAGCACTCACACAAACATGCGCACACACACACACACACACACAAAATCTGCAATTTCACATTTTCATCTGATGTTTTCTTTTTTGTTTTTATCAGTGTTGTACCTCAGTTTTATCTCTAACTTGGAATTTGGGCCCTGAAGTCTCAGATTAGACAGAGGGTCTGAGAGACTGTTTATTAGTAAAAAGCTTCTTCAGTCGTCCCCCTCCTCTTTACGCGCTTTCTTTTTATAAACCTTATTCACCACCTCGAGCACCTTACAAACTAAACCTGTTAAACGAGTCCAGAGACAATCTGTGAAATATATTGGGATGTATTTATACTGCAATATGAGCTTCAAGGGACCCGAATTTCTCTTATTGTCCTGGAGTAGCAGCGGTTTATTATTACCTGAGTTCCACTCCCTCATGTTAAGCTGGTGGTTGACCTTGGCTGATGAATAATTAATAAACCCACTCCTTCATGTTAAAAGGGAAATTAAGTACGAGCTGGGATCAGTTTGTGCAGTTGTACTGCTTTTACATGTCTTGGCACAAAACGCTGCGAGCCTACATAAATGTATAATATATATTCTGTGTGATGTATTTCACAATTTAAGAATTGGCCTGTATTGTGCAAGTTTATCCACATAGTGCCTCGTTAGATTTATTTAGAACAAATGAATGACCTGTCTTCTTTCTCTCTTTCTCTCTCTAGGTGGCTTTTATCCCCCCCCCACCCCACCCACACACCCACACACACACACACACACACTCCTTCAGCTCGGGGGATTTCAGCCCAACTGAACCACAGGACCTGCGGAGAGTGTGATCAAACACACCCTGCAGACTCCATCCCAGCCTGAAACACACACACACACACACACACCCATCATGATGAGCAGGGAGTTCTTCCAGAGGCTGAAGTTGCCAGATTTGGAGGATGTCACTCATTGTATCAGGAGCGTCCCTACCCCCGTGTATGTTAGCCTTGGGGCAGCGGCTGCAGCGACGGCGTTCTACCTGGCAGCACGACCCAAGCCCCTCCCCTCAGCCTATGACGTCCGCATGCAGTCGGTCGAGCTTCCCGTGAGTCGACTGTCAAGAGTTATTATCAAAGTTATATACTGTGCAGTATTTTTTTGTATTTTTTATAAATGTTTCAATTGCCAATCAAGCCAACTGTGCCTTTGTATAAGCAAAATATAAATATATATAATATAAATATCAAGAAACAAGATCGGATGTTTTAGGAACAGCCGCAGAGTCAATACTAACTTTCCTAACGTGTGTTTGTGTCTTTTTTTTAATTTTTTTTAATCAGGGCGGAGATTTTGTGCGTAGATCAGTTCTTCAGAACGGAGACGCTCACCTGACCCATTTTTACGATGACGGCAGGACGTTGTACGAGTTTTTCCTCAGAGGGGCCCGAGTCTCCAGTAAGTCACAAGTAACACGTGAACAATAGAAGCGATGTAGCGATAAGATCACACGTGGTCACATGAGACAAATTCAGGACCCCCCCGTCCCCCCGTCCCTCTCCTTTCTTTCTTCAGATAATGGTCCCTGTCTGGGCTCCAGGAAACCCAAACAACCCTATGAATGGATGTCCTACAGAGAGGTAAGACTCAACAGCAGCACATCACCTTGGGGTTAAAAATGTCAATATATCCCTGGAAATGACAAATGAGTGTGTGTGTGTGTGCGTGTGTGTGTGTGTTTTAGGTAATGGAGCGATCAGAGAATCTAGGTTCAGCATTTCTCCACAAAGGACACTCCAAGACCACCGACCCCCACATCGGCATCTTCTCTCAGAACAGACCTGAGGTGAAGACACACACTCACAGACTCACAAAAGCTTAATAATAATAATAATAATAATAATAATAATAATAATAATAATAATAATAATAACAATAACAATTAAAAAAAAAAAATAATAATGATTATAATTATTATTATTATAATAATAATAATTATTATTAAATCTTTTAATTTGCCTGGGTTAAACCTATCTATCATCACACGTATCATGTACATGCATGTAGTAAATGAATAGTCCTGTTATGCTCATTTGTGTGTGTGTGTGTGTCTGTGTTTATGTGATCTAGTGGACCATCACTGAAATTGCGTGTTACACTTATTCTCTGGTGTCGGTCCCTCTGTACGACACACTGGGATCAGAAGCTATCGCCTACATCATAGACAAAGGTGAGACACATTCATTTCCATAATGTGTCAGTGTTTGTGTTGTTGTTTGTGTGTAGTGCTGCTGGTGACCTGCTGATTTGTTGTTTTATTGTTTCTGCAGCTGCCATCTCCACTATCGTGTGTGACGTGGAAGATAAAGTCAACCTGGTGCTGGACTGTGTGAAGGAGAAGAACCTCGTGGTGAAAACCATCGTTCTCATAGAGACTCCAAGTGAGGACCTGGTCCTCAGGGGACACCAGGCCGGGATCCAGATCCTCAGCCTGCAGGAGATGGAGGTCGGCATTGAATTGTTATCATATCCACTTGTTGTATTTTATTTGGAAATATCAGTAATTGTTTGCTCAGCAGGTTTTTTTTTTCCTTTTTCTACTTTTGTTTTGGTGCTTTCTTGTTTACATTTGTTTATATTAAGGTTATCTTATATATTTTGTCTTTTATTTTATTATTTTATTACAGTTTAAAGTTGTCCTATTTTGGAATTGAAAGTAGTTTTCCTAAGAGTTTTTTGTCTTTTTTTTGTTATTATTAATGGGAGTGCCTTGTTTTGCAGGCTATTGGAAAGGCCAACCATCACCAACCATTGGTAAGTACTGTAAAAACACTGGTCCCTTAAAATGGCCTCATCAATATTATACTTGACGGTGACGTCGTGTGTCACACTTTGTGATCGTTGACCACACCCTCCTCCCCCTAGCCTCCGCAACCTGAGGACATGGCAGTCATCTGCTTCACCAGCGGAACAACAGGTGGGACGCACGCGCACAGTGGATTGCATCCCGCATCGTTTCTTTCATCATCCAAATTCCGGAATATAGAATATGTAAATGCTTTCTCTCTAAAGGTGTGTTTGTGTGTTTTGCACTGTCAGGAAATCCAAAGGGAGCCCTGCTGACACACGGGAATATTGTGTCCAACTGCTCAGCCTTCATCAAGATGACAGAGGTGAGAGATGTTAAAGAAAAAAAATAATAATAATTTTCCCTCCCATATCTATCTCTTCTTCTCCTCTTCTATCTCCATCACCTTCTCCTCTTCTTCACCGCCTCCTTTCCCCTCACCTGACATGAGTTTAAAAACATTTTTGATGAACTCCGCCTCCTCTTCTGTCCAGTCGTATTTGCAGACCACCTCAGGAGATGTCATGCTGTCTTTTCTGCCTCTGGCCCACATGTTTGAGAGGGTGGTGCAGGTACTGGCATTAACACTGACTTCTCCCTCTCCCTGTGTGTGTGTGTGAGTGTGTGTGTGTGTGTTTGTGTGTTTGTTTGTGTGCATTTTAATGTGCTTAGTGTTGGTATACCTGTAGTACCAGTGATGTCCATATTTCATTCCTGCCCTTGGCTCATATGCTTGAGAGAGTTGCACAGGTATGACCCCCCTGAGTTCCATTTGGTCACCCTTTGTTCAAGATAAATGTGTATGCCTACGACCTCTCTTTAATTACACACTCTTTTTAACCTGTCCCGTGACCTGGCAGGGAGTGATGATCGTGCACGGAGCCAGGATCGGGTTTTTCCAGGGAGATATTCGTCGGCTGACAGACGACCTGAACACGCTGAAACCTACAGTGTTCCCTGTGGTCCCCCGACTCCTGAACAGGATGTATGACAAGGTAGGTGGACACAACGACGGTCTACACAAGAGTGACAAGGTAATGAAGATGATGATGATGGTGACGATTTCATGTGTTCCTGGTAGATCTTTGGACAGGCCAACAGCTCTTTGAAGCGTTGGCTGCTGGGATTTGCCTACAGGAGGAAGGAGGCTGAGATGAGGAAAGGCATCGTGAGGAGAGACACTATCTGGGATCGACTTATATTTGCGAAAATCCAGGTAAACACAACCAGCACAGTTAAAACTCCAGTTTGTTGGGGTTTTTTTCAGTTTGTCTTTAATCTAAAATTCATCTTAATTTTGGACTACAGTGGGATAAAAATGGAAAATAATGCAGTCAAAAGTTTTAAATTTGAACACAATTGATTCAAGCATCCATTGTCATCTTTACATCTAAACATTTAAATATTGATTGATGGTTTATTCTTATTTTTCCAACAATAATTATAAATCATCATATATTATATTACATTATATTACATTACATTACATTACATTACATTACATTACATTAAGTGAGTACTCGTGTCGCGTGCCGCCCTCTACAGGCCAGTCTTGGAGGTCGTGTTCGTCTCATGTTCACAGGAGCTGCTCCCATCTCTCCCACCGTCCTCACTTTCCTCAGAGCTGCACTCGGCTGTCAGGTGATCATGACACTTTCTCATCCAAGCTCCCTCCTTAGTTCTACATCCCATAATCGTATGTTTGTAGTAGCAGCCGCAGTGACCATGATAATGATCTTGGTTTATTATTATTATTATTATTATTATTATTATTATTATTATTATTATTATTTTTTGTAGTTCTATGAAGGCTATGGACAGACCGAGTGTACTGCTGGCTGCACAATGAACATCCCTGGGGACTGGAGTGCAGGTAAGTTTTTTTTTGTTTTTCTTTGGGATCCATTAAAAGTAATAAAGTTGAGGAACTGGCTGGTTAATCAGCAGCACAAAAACTAAACTCCACCTTATGTCACCAGGCCACGTTGGACCTCCTCTACCCTGTAACTCCATTAAACTGGTGGATGTGCCTGAGATGAACTATCTGGCTAAAAACGGAGAAGGAGAGGTGAAACACAAAGAGAAACATTTACTGTCACATAATATGTATGATAATGTATGTCATACATAAGTGTGTGTGTGTGTGTGTGGGTGTGGGTTTGTAGGTGTGTGTGAAGGGTGCCAATGTGTTCCGGGGCTACCTAAAGGACCCAGAGAAGACTGCAGAGACCATTGATGCAGATGGATGGCTTCACACCGGAGACATTGGAAAATGGCTTCCAGTAGGTTCATGAATTGTCTGCTGATATATTGTATTTGCAGTCAGAGGTTAATTCTAAATGTGAATGTGTTCCCAGAATGGCACGCTGAAGATTGTGGACAGGAAGAAGCACATCTTCAAGCTGGCACAGGGGGAGTACATCGCGCCTGAGAAGATAGAGACCATCTACCTGAGGAGTGATGCGGTGGCACAGGTCTTTGTGCACGGAGACAGTCTACAGGTGAGGGGAGCGAATTCTGGATGTGTGTGTGTGTGCCCTGTTTGTATATACATTTGAATATTCAATGTGTTTACAACTTGTATTTGTTTGTGTTTCCAGGCCTGTCTGGTTGCAGTGGTGGTCCCTGACCCTGACTTCCTCTCTGGCTGGGCTAAGAAGAACCTCGGACTGGCGGGAAGCTACCAGGAGCTATGTGGCAAATCGGTAATTCTTAATGGAATCTAATTCCAGTATACAACAGTAAATCTTTTTCAGTCTATTCCCATACAGCAGAAAAAAATCTTACAATGGCCCTTTTTTCCCATCTGCACAGGAAGTCAAAGCGGCCATCATGAAGGACATGCTGCAGCTGGGAAAAGAGGGAGGCCTCAAGTCCTTCGAGCAGGTTAGACACACATTATTGAAACAACTGGGTGTAGACATTCTCATACAATTCTATTCTGATTTGGGATGCGGGTTTGTTTCTGTTCTCTCTGTAACACAATCTGTTCATTTTGTTGTCCTTCAGGTGAGAGCCATCTACCTCCACACCGAGATGTTCTCAATCGAGAACGGCCTGCTCACTCCAACGATGAAGGCCAAGAGGAACGAACTGCGGCAACACTTCAGATCGCAGGTGGACGAGCTGTACGCTGGAATCAACATGTAAGAGGAGACGCACAAACAAAAAGAGTGGAGTACAGGATAAAGCACAAAGGGCCGTGAACGACGAGGTTCTCTCGGACCAAAAGACTCATGGACCAGACTCCTTCTCAGGGCCAGTAACGCTGTAGATGAGAGGAAAATGTAGTGTTATAGCGTTTCATGGAACAATTAACTATTTTAACTATTAAAGATTTTCAAACTAATCTAATTTGTGGGATCTCTAGGCACGTAATTCAACACCAGAGTAGAAGACCACAGTAAAGTTCATGTTTAAAATAAACTGTGATTTCATAATGATTGCTGAGGCTATGTACAGATTCAATTATGTGATAAGCAATGGATTCTATTTAACTCCAATAGGGGCTTTTTAAAGGGAAAAGGTTATGTAGCATCAGATATCTCAGGTGTTCTCTGGGAAGAACCACGTATATTGACTCCATCGCACACAAACTCACACTCTATGAGGATGAAAAGGGATGACCCCAACCATGTTTCAATGTCTCCGACTTTTTGTGTCAGATGTCATGATTTTATTTTTGTTGAATGTGTTCACGTGCATTGGAAATCCACACAGGATTACAGTATTTCTTTTGTTATGTACTGTGCACAGGGGATTCAGGTAATAAAGATCACACGGGTCACTGTAGACATTTATGAATGTTTAAATGTATTTATGATGGGAATTTTTTGGAAATACAAAGAAGGAATAAGTACATTACACTTAATTTTCACATTGTTCATTTATTTCTGTACGCTTGATTTCATTTTGCACAAATTGCTCTTTTTCTACACGTTTCTTTATTTTCATATGATTTCAATTATTAAAGTATAATTTATTGTATTTAGTTTCACTTTAATGTTGTTTGCAATTGCTTTTATTTTTTCCTGCTGGTATTTACTACTAGGGCAGTCAGGAATTACTAAAGTCTTTGTGAAAAGCATTAAGGAAAATATAGGGATACAATTACATCATATAAAGATAAATAAGTGTGTATGATTTATTTCAAGTTAATGAACAATATATTACATGACATTTGGTTTATATTACATTTCCACTTGTATTGCTTTATTTATTCTTCATCTTTCCACATTTAATTTCTTATCCTTTCACAGATTTATTATTTTTTGGCACTCTTCTGACTCAACAAGTATTTAATCAATGGAATTTGCCTAATTAAATGATACCGTCACAGCAATACGTTTCTTTATGTTGTGTGCATCCTCAATAAAATGATCTTGAATGTTTGTGATTTTCATACTTTTGACTTTGGTCCTCTTTTTAGGGGCTTTCTCTGTGATACTTTATTTGATTTATTCGGGCTGCACAAAACACTAATAATTATGATTAGTTCCGTTTTATTGAGTGCTGGAATGTTTCCTTAGTATCATTATTAGTTTGT
Source organism: Colistium nudipinnis (assembly GCA_016785305.1). NCBI lineage: Eukaryota > Metazoa > Chordata > Actinopteri > Pleuronectiformes > Rhombosoleidae > Colistium > Colistium nudipinnis. Next base: position 7,459 of record JAFBJU010001169.1, read on the forward strand.
ATGATCAATTTACTAAATTACGTAAATTAAAGCCTTTATAATTTATTTAACAGAATCGCGACAGTGAATTTTGGGTCTATTCGCTTTCCGTAGGGCAGAAATATATGCGACTCAGGACGGGGTGTTTAGTTATGATTTTTTTTTTTGTCATTGTAAATATCTATTAGTATCCATGCCAACGTAACGCTATAACATTTAAAGCAGACACTTTTATCATGAACTCATGCTTTGAGTTGTAGAGTTTGTACGTTTGTTGTTAAATGTGTGCCCTCCCCCCCTCTTGAATATCTGAAGTGGTACAGTCCGGAAGTAGAAACATTGTGCGGGAGATTCGAGCGTCGCAGTGTTTACAAAACAGATGTGTTCAAAATGAGGTGAGGACGATGGATTATACTTGATATACATTATAATTCAACAAACATAGCGAAAGAAATGTATCACATACGTTTATCTGTCGTTTCTGTAAGAATCGAGCACATTTATTTAAAAAGAATCTGCCGATTTAACGTCGCTCATATTTTGAAATATTATGATCTGAGAAAAGGGTCAAACCAGCTACTAAATAGCTGTTGTTTGTACCAAATGTTGGAATTATATTCGTTTACCATTATTTATCACACAATCTTACAATAAAAGGAAATACTTGGATTTAGGTTTGCACTAAGTTGTACTACGCTACTGAATGGAGTTTGGTTGGAGGGTAGCTTCTCAGTGAGATCATGGACCAGCTTGGAGCAGATGGAGGAACCTTCACTTACATCGTGGATGATGATGATGATCTCCTAATATATTTCCTTCCACAGTGCTAAAAAGGCCAGAGGAAGGGCCAGGGTGCTCAAAGTGCCACAAGCTGGGGATCAAGTGAGTTAGTCAGCTGCCTCAATTATGATTAGATTAAATGCTATTATTTTGATTATGATGATGATTATTATTGTTGTCATTATTATTGTCGTCATTATTATTGTCATTGTTATTATTATTAAAAACTGTTAAAGAAAGTCATCTTTTGTCAGCTGTATGATGCGTCTTATGTGATCGTCCTTTCTTTGTCTTTATATCCAGCAAGCTTCGACTTACGATCTTGCAGAGTCTCCAAATCTTTCTGCTATAGACAAAGCCAGTTTCCTCGAGGGACTGCAGCCAAAACACGGTTACTCTTTACCCCACACATCTATCCTGTCCCATTCCATATACCGGCAATTTTATGCCTCTATAATACTCCATACTACGTGTAACATACAATGTGGTTTCATACTCTTATTTTGGTGTTAGATTCTTGAGAAAAAGAATTGACAAATACTTATTATATCATATTACACTTGACTGCTGTGTCGCCTAGGTAACCCTATGCATAGTACCGCGGTGGAGGAAGATTTAAATGTCCATGAGGAGGGACAGACGGACAAGGGAAACGCAGAAAGACGGGCCAACCCTGGGCTGTTGAAGGGGACGGTGGAACGTGGTGGAGCTGCAGCGAAGATGAAGAAGAAAGAGAATAATGAAAAGAATGTAAAGGGAAAGGAGAGGAATATTGGAGAGAAAGGCAAAGCCAGGTAAGGTCGGAAGAATTACATAAGCTGCAGTTATCTTCCATCAAGAAACAAAACATGTGTCTTGTCTGTCCTGTCTTCACTGAAAAGAGCTGACAAGGGAGGAGGAAAAAATAAAAAGAGGGGAGAAGAACCAAAATCCAACAGTGTAAGACATCTGGTGGATAAAAAGCCTGCTATAAGGAAGGGTGCTGCAAAGACAACTGCAGCGAGGTGAGGTGACAGTGAGAGGCCACTCACCACTCCACAGTGATGTTTTACCATCTAATCCTCTATCCTGTATAAAGACATCCTTAAATACCTGCCCTCCTGTCTTCCTGTGAATGTATTTAATATGTGTCTATGTCACCACAAGGCCTCTGAAAAATACGAGGATGAAAAAGGACAAGACCAGTGACTCTGCATCACTGGTAAGTCCTCAGTAAAATTTCCCTGTAGCAATAATGTTGTTGTGATGATGAAAATTAATATATATATATATTTTTTCCATCCAGGAGGATTCTGACCCGAGTCCTGACCAGCAGGGCCGTCGTAACACACTCCTGTCCTCGGATGAAGAGGGGAGCATAAACACCAGTTGGGTATGGACCAGCTTCATTAGACAGCTATAAACAGGAGTCAAACTATTTTTAATTTTATTTGTTTTCTCTCTTTCTTTATCTCATTTCAGAACCCAAGTCCAAAGAAGGCCAAAATGAACAGTTTGCTCAGAGACAGAAAGTCTTCGTCTGATGGGTCCAAATCCAGGAAGTCTTCATCAGGTATGTTCTGCAAACTGCTTTATTTTTTATTTTTTTTACTATTCTTCATTAAACTTGAACCTTTTAATGAAAACACAACTTTTTCCCTTGTGAAGGTGGTGAATCAGCAGAGAGGATGGACACTGATAAACAGAGGAGGCGCGGAGTAGGAACAGAGCTGGAGACGGTGCTGGATGCCTTCCTCGATTTCTGTGACCAGTCCAGGTAAACTGCATCTAAGCCATGTGAGTTTTAGGTTTATGTCACCGTTAAATAATTGTTTGTTGTGTTTTTGTTTTTTTCAGGGAGTCTGTGGAGTCTAAAGCAGTCAAACAATCGCTTGATACATTCTCCTCCAACGTTAAAGAGCAATTGTTGGAAAAGGTCAGAACCCGTTTAATTTGACAGACTGAGGATTTAGAAAAAAAAAATAGCAACTGATCTCCATTGTTATCAAGATGTTTTAGTTTATTGTCCAAATGTCATAAGTATTTAAATGTGGGCAATGATTGTTTTGTTACACAACCCCCTATACTAAATATAATAAAATCAAAAAATAAACGTAAACCTACAAAAGACAAGAAACTGAAAATAAATGATCCCGATTCATCAAATAACATGTAACACTGTTGTGTTTCTGTTTTTTGTTTTGTTTTCCCAGATCACTTCGAACAAGGAGTTCAGGGCTCTGAAAAGAGAGAATACCAAGGTAATTGGTCATTTCCCAGTATGGTGCTGATAGCAGCCTGTATTTATTGTGTCCCCTGTGTTTGTCTGTGTGTGTTTGTGTTGGCAGGTGGGTTCTTTGATTCGCACCAATACGCAGAGACTGTTTGATGCCAAGAATGAGCTGATGAGGTAGGAGAGATTTAACTCAACTAAGGTGGAATCCTCATAATTAACACAAAAAGTGTCTTCTTTTTTTTAGCGTCACCATTAACCTGCTTTCCCTGAAAAGTAAATACTCCTAGTGATGGTTGCTTACGTGCCTGTGCAGAGCAAAGAGACAAATGTCCACGCTGAAGAAGGAGACCTCTGAACTCACGCTGCGGTTAGCTGATCTGAGACGCAGCCAGGCCTTCCTCCTCCACATCAGAGAGCTCAGCCAGCAGCTCCCACTCCCTGAAGAGGGAGATGAAGAAGATGAAGAGGAGGTAAAGACACACACACAATTACACAAGTGGATTTGAGATATAACTGGTAATCACACGCACACACTTTGTGTTATTTCCCGCCCTTTGCCTGGGCAGTACGGGGCGTCCAGCTTGCCGGCCCTGCTGCTGGAGCTGAAACACATTCGGACGGCAGAGAATCAGCTGAGAGAAATCAACGACCGGCTGGAAAAACGACTGAGGGAGAGTGAGACATGTGAAAAATGAAAAATGGGAATAATGGCCTCCACACAAAAATGTAATTATATGTATCATTTATATATTCTATACGTATATAACCTATTTTGTGAAGGTCTGAGGCAGAATTAGACATTTTGGATTTTTCTGGATGTTTTGTTTCATGTATAAATGTAATAAAACTGTTTCCTGTTTGTGTTTTCACCTGGATTTATTCAAGTGTTTCTTTACCTGATAAATATATATATATATATTTTTTTTCCCAATTGGAAGTTTTTGTTTCTGGGAATCCACACTGACAACGTTTTGTTGTTTATCATGTGTAACCTGTATTGACATGTCAAAGGGGATTGGCCATGACGCTGACGGACAGTTTTCTAAGCCAATCAGCTGCTGCCTTTGTCGAAAGGTGCTACCGGCATTTTGCGTTGCTCTCCGCCCACGCCAGGAGCGGCGCTCCTGATTGGCTGAAAGTTTCAGGTTGACATTTCCGTGTTGTTCCAGGAGGTGACTTTTCCAAACTTCTGTCTCCACGGCGTTGTTACAGAGTAAGGTAATACATTTAAGGGTGATTTATTTCATTTTATTAAGTTTTTGATCAAACGTGGGCGTTTAACGATCTACTTCACGTTCGTTTTTAAGGCAGCACCTCATGTAAACAGGTTTATGATGTAGAAGCTGATCGTCCGAATGTCAAAAAAAGGCATTTCTAGTTCAATGAAAAAATATTTTTTACGTGACATGTGTATCTGGTTGGTATAAATCACACGTCAAGCATTTATTTTAAGTTGAATCGTGCCTGCGCTTTTGAGCAGCCTTTGTTATATCATTGTAAAAGTAGTTGTGACACTCAATGAGTCAGAGTTTCTGTTGTTTTTTTCCAGCGATCATCTCATTAAATATTACAAAAAGGTTAAAGTGTTGTGTTCACCCACGTAATATAGACAGAAAATCTTGTTTTGTTGAGTGGATCATTTCTCACTAATGTCATTGTTTTTTTTCTGTGCCTGATGGCAGAGGCGTGTCACCTGAAACAAATGGGACCTTCACTGTTTATAAAATACAAACATGTATTGCTTTTAGGCAAAAAATCATTAAAGTTCAGGTGACACATAGAGATGTGTTATTTGGCACCTATAAAGGCCAGCTGTATTTAATGCTGTTTTTATTGTTTTCCTTTTTACTGTTGTATGTGTCACGGTAAATGAAATGACTGCAGCGATGTATTATATATGTATTTACTTTAATTATTTTTGATCTGACCCTTGCACTGTCTCTCCTTTATTTTCTATTTTTGCGTGTAGGAACATGGCTGAAGTGCGGGATGATGGTAACAAGCGGAGCGGTGGCAACACCGTGGATGCCCTCAATTGCTTCAGAAGCCACGAGTCCAGTCCACAGAAAACACAGGGGTAAATATTCACTGGTCAGGAGTCCACTTGTGATGTTTGTGTGGTGCAGGAAGTGAGAGGAGTGCATGCAGAGGCCATTGTTATATATCCTGATGCCTATGAATAGACTTAACTCCATTTACAGTATGAATAATAAAGTCAAGTATGGATCAGTATTTACAGGATTTCTGCATTGAGGAGTCAAACTTTGTGTAGTGTTTTATTGTTGTCTACTTCATTTACTTTTATAGATTTAATGTGTGGTGTGGTTTATGTGTGTTATCTTTCAGGCTGGATGCAGGGAACCCACACAGCGGTAAGACTGCTGAGGAAGAGGACGCCGACCCCAGCAGTGGAAGCAGTGTGGCAGCCGTCTCTGACCCTTACCGCTACAAGATGGACTATCCCACTATTGGAACCTGTCTGATCATCAACAATAAGAACTTCGACAGAAGCACACGTAAATACACTCATGCAGTGATTCATACGCATCTATACAGTTTTCATTGTATGCAAAAAAAACAAAACAAATATGGCACAATGAAGACAAAAAACGATTTACATTTTCGACCTGAACTAACTATGTACTATACTGAATATAATGAGTATTGTATGCTGAATTTCCACGTGTGTGTGTGTGTGTGTTTTTGTGTCCGTAGAGATGCGCGCTCGTAATGGGACGGATGTTGATGCAGCCGCTGCTGTGAAGACCTTCTCTAATCTGGGTTATACCGTCAAAGTGGCCACTGACCAGACTGTGAAGCAGATGAGAGCACTGCTGCTGAGTGGTAAAAGAAACTACAAAGCTTAATGGGTCCAGATTTAACACAATCTACATCACGTCGATCAATATAACAACTTTGGCAGTGTAGATTAATAGTCTGTATGTTGTTAATCACTGCCCTGAATGTTTACTATTTCCTGTGTCTAGTTTCTAAGGAGGACCACAGCAACAGTGCGTCATTTGTGTGCGTGTTGCTAAGTCATGGAGACGAGGGGGTGATTTATGGCACAGACGGCTTTGAAAAGTTGGAAAACCTGACGCAATACTTTAAGGGTTACTGCAAAAGTTTGGTGGGGAAACCAAAACTCTTCTTCATACAGGTCAGTCTCATCGGATTCTACGCTGCCGTCTCACTTTTGATATTATCACATCTTATTTAAGGTCTCATAAATAGCTTTTTAATCAATTGCTTTTAATTTTATTTATGTTTTCCTTTGACATGACTGTAATGCCCGTGGGTTGTTTTGAATGTGCTTTATAAATAAATCTATCTCAACTTGACATTTCCATTCACGCTCTGTTTAGGCGTGCCGTGGTTCTACGCTGGATGACGGAACCTTCATCGAGACCGACAGTGTAGAGGAGCAAACATCTGAGAGGATTCCTCTGGAGGCAGATTTCCTCTATGCTTACTCCACTGCTCCAGGTAAAATACTTTTCCTCTTTAAAAATAAGCATCATATGATATCTGTATGTTAAATTAGGAATTCACTATGTTTTCACCATATTCACCTGTTCTAAGAGCGGTAACACTGTCTCCTGCCCTGCAGGCTACTACTCATGGAGAAACACCAGCAACGGCTCCTGGTTCATGCAGTCGTTGTGCAACATGTTGCAGCAGTACAGAGGAAAGCTGGAGCTGATGCAGATCATGACCCGAGTCAACCGCGAGGTGGCGCTGCACTTTGAGTCGTCCTCCAGCTTACCTGGATTTAGCTTCAAGAAGCAGATCCCCTGCATTGTTTCCATGTTGACTAAAGACTTTTATTTTCCCAAATAGATTAAAATTGAATGTTTTGTGGTGCACATTGTAGGGGCAACACAAAACTGGATAATATTAGTTTAAGTTTGTTTTTAATACCACTACAATTACTGCACAACTGAAAGGCATCAACAGAATACAGATAAAGGGTATGTATCCGTTTACAGTTAAATCTGGACTGCAATTTTGAAAGATTGTATGTCCTTTTTATTACTAGGTTATTCAGCACTGCCTCTTTATGAAAACCTGAAACAGATTTTTTAAATACACACGAGCTACCCTGTCTGCATTTTGCCAATATTTGACTGTATCACATTATCATAATACTAATACTAAAAATCACTGTAGCTGTCCCTTTGGGGTCTCAGTTTTTTGGCCAGCAAATAAAAATAAATCTTATTTTTTCTGATGAATTAATCTGATGAATCCGCACTCTGGAGATAGCAAATAGTGAATTTGTGTTTATCTAAAAGAAGACAGAACCTCTTATATGTGATCGTTATATTTTGACATAAACATAAGAGCAACTCCCTTATCAAAGGTCCTTAAGCCTTCTCAGAGTAATGTTGCTTCATTGCGCTGCATTGTGCAAAACTGCATTTCTCCATGTGGGCTTTTTTTTAGGACATTAACACATCAGTGGTAGTTGTTGCATCATAGTAACGATTTTTATTTTGCCAACCAGCCCAACCCACTTTAGCTAATTCCTCTCTCAACTAAATCCCTGAAGGTTATACTCAATACAATCTGCAGCTTATATGTTGTACTGTTACACCACTAGATGGGAGCATTATCAAATGTGTTCTAAAACCAATATCCCAGCAAGAATAGTAAATGTTGCTGCTGACCTGGAATTTAAAGATTATGTTAATAATTAATATTAGATCAATTCTGAAATCTAGGCCTGTCAAAAAGAAAAGCAATAGGATATGATCAGAATAAGAATGCTCTGACAGTTGACGTATATTTAATTGGCAGGTGAGCGACAATCCTTTTTTAACATCAAAGTTTCTGTTCTGTTTTTTTTTTAAGCAAAATTTCACTTTTGGTGTAAAAGAGAAAAGATGAAACAAGGAGGGGTGGGGCACAAATAACAGGAATTTCATGATCTTAACTTGGCATCATGAAAGTTGAATAGGTGCTGTCCATGCATTAGTAAGTTTTGTAATATACAGCTTTCCCTCTCATACAACCAAATGCTACAGTTATAAATATGTTATTGCATTAGAGTTATAATTTACTATTGAAATACTGTTGCCTTTTTGGTTATGCTCACATACAGATCAATAAGATAATGCTGCAGTGCAGGTTTGTTAATGCTCAATGCAAAATGCACATGTGGCCCACATGTCTGTAACTGCAGGGGTGTAGGAGGAAAACAAAGTGAAAACACACGCACACGCAAGTTTCGTTTCATGCTTCAGATGCGCAGAAAGGGGTGATGGAGGGAATGGGTGCAAAGGAAGCGAAAATGAAATCCAACTCAAAGATCTTCTATGGTTTCATCAGAACACAATCCTACACATTGGAGCGTGTTTCTCAACCACATTCAGGGTCAGAGGTCATTTATTAATCAAACGAGAGGCAAGTGGACTTAAAAAAAAAAAAACGCTTTACTTTTATAAAAAATGTTTTGCCTGTGTCTGAACATTTATGTTCAACAGCATGCCCCACTGCAAGCAATATTATCTACGTTCTATTGTAGTGTTTTTAATGTTATGTACTTGGGTCTATATTTCATTGTATGACTTTATTTTGTTAATATTAATTTGGCATTTGACTTTTGTGACTTGTTCTTATATTTGTCTTTTTTTCAGCTTTATTGGAGGAAGCAGACAACACAACACAACAGCGCAATAAACGAATACGGCGTGAGAATAAAAATCAGAGTGAGAACTCTTCGCCGTCTGAGTGCACCTCGGGAGCGCGCACGCCACGCCGCACGGGAACGCGAAAGCAGGAGGGGGATTTCCAGCGCGCGCCCCCGCTTCCTGAGCCTGTCGCTCTTTTAGTTTCGGTCTGGACAAATAGAGAAAACACGGACACACGTTCGATCTCCATTTGAATACACAACAGCAACACACACGGGGGACGTGTGGCGGCGACGCTCCGGCTGTGTTGGTGCGCGGGAGCAGAGGCCGCTGGAGCCGCAGGCCGGTGAGCAAACAGGTAATGCCCCATTTCCGCATGTTGACGTCCCGCACCGCGCCAAGTGAAAGTGGGACTGAAGTAAGTCCGTGAGTCTGCACGGAATCCATTTTCACTTTTAGCCCGCTTGTGTTGTGTGTGTGTGTGTGTGTGTGTGTGTGTGTGTGTGTGTGTGTGTGTGTCGGTCACAGAGTAAACACGCATACACACACACATACACACAGCGGGGTTAAACTTTAATATAGCCTGACAGGCCAGCTGGAACCTGCAGAATGTGTGTGTCTGTGTGTTTTGGTTGTTTTTTTGGTGTGGACGTGACTCTCCCTCTCTCTCTGTGCGTGTAGTCGTGTTTGTTGTGTGAGGACACATGCAGTTGTTGGGTGAAGTGCTGTCGGTGTTGTGTTGTTGCTGGATCTGTCCCGCAGGTTCCTGATCCTGTTCTACAGCTAACGTTTGAACACATGGAGGAAATGCACTGTGTGTGTGTGTGTTACTGATGGTAAACAACAGCACTTAATAGTTGTAAATTAGCCACGATTCAAGGAGTCTTTATTTTAAAATGCAGCCTTTAATATAACACACATTTGTTATTATTTGTTTGTTTTTTGCACCATGTCACCCACCCCACCCACCCACAGCGGGACGGGTGGAGTTCACTCACACTGATCTTTTCTTTTAACGTACCTGTCCTGTTTAAATGTGGGGATGAGAGTGGACGGCACTACACAATTTTATTCAGAAAGTTTTTTTTTATTTTTATATATATGAGTTATACCCTCTTTACAACACAAACTGAGCTGGTGGGATATCTGTCTTTAACACTACAGGTGAAAGTCATTCAACCCTGTCCCATGTTGTGTCCTCAAAGCGTCATCATACATGTAAACATGTGTTGTTGTTATTATTATAATAGATGTGATGATGTGTGTGTGTGTCTGCAGGACAAAATGCCAGTAGAGAGAATGAGGATGCGACCGTGGCTGGAGGAACAAATAAATTCACATCAGATACCAGGACTCAAATGGGTTAATAAGGTTGGTGTACTCTCGTATGCACACACCCACACAAGGGTGTGTGTGCGTGCGTGCGTGTGTGTATATATATATATATATATATATACAGATACACACACACACGTTAATGCTGTACACATTTAAATGATTCCAGGAAAAGAGAATCTTCCAGATCCCATGGATGCATGCAGCACGCCATGGCTGGGACCTGGAGAAGGACGCTCCTCTCTTCATGAGATGGGCCATACACACCGGTAACACAGAAATTCAACACAACACTCACTGCTTCTCCTTTTCACAATCTTTTTTTTTCGTGCCTTACTAGAAAAAGAAATTTTCCATTTTCGCAATGTTTTAATGTATATATATATATATATAAAAAAATCCCCATTCAGAAAAAAATCCAAACAGTTAGGCCACAGGAAGCTTACTTGAATGTACTCTATGTACAGACGCACACAGGGATTTTGTGAGAGAAGATATCCACACACCACAACACCACAATGGAAAAGGAAAGAAAAAAGATTTTTTAATATAGAAATTGGCAAAAGGAAAAATAAAATGTAACATTTTCAGGGCTCTATAGCTAAATATACTTAAATCAGTTCACACTTAATTTAATGAGCAAGAAATAAAGTGGTGGTCACACTGTCCTATACATACTGGTTATAGTAGAGCTAATACATAAGTTATGTTCTGTTCCTATTATCAACCACCTGTAGAAATAAATCATCTCTTCACCAATCCTATCCTAATCCTTTTTTTTCGTGTGTGTTTCTGCAGGTAAATTCCAACCAGGCGTGGACCGTCCTGATCCGAAGACGTGGAAGGCTAATTTCCGCTGCGCCATGAACAGCCTGCCAGACATTGAGGAAGTGAAGGATAAAAGCATCAAAAAGGGAACCAATGCCTTCAGAGTTTATAAGATGCTCTCGGCCACAGAGAGAAGTATGAAGAAAGGTGAGCGCTCCCCGTCAGCTCAGCTTAGTTTGAATAAAAAAATCAATGTTATAATATAACATAATACATTTGATAAGATATGCATATTTCTGCATGTATGTCCATTTAGGAAAGAAGAAGACAGACAAAGAGGGGAAGTCCAAGAAAATTACAGAGGTAGATAAAGTTAAAAAAAAAAAAATGCACACAATAATGCACCAATACACATGAAAAATTGACCACACTTATTTCGGCTACATTAAATGTTGCAATAGGTCTTCCAATAAGCAGCAGCAGCAGTATAATAAGGGCATATGAACTCCACAGAGGAGAAGAGTGACTTTCTGATTTCATGCCCCGGCTTTAACTTGCAGCTTGAGTAATTGAGACCCCCCCCCCCCCTGGCCCCCGGCAGTTCTGGTGACATTAGCCACCACAGGAATATTTACTTTACCAAGAAATGTTGCTCTGGTGTAGAAGCAGAGCAAATTATTTCAGGAAGCCCTCCTCCTTTAAATAAAGTAAATCCATGAAACCAACAGCTGCTGGCTCCACTTGAAAATGCATAATGAAATAACTTAAAAACATACTACAACTATAAATTGTGTCCTTGGATAAGTGTGCTTTATATTCAATGCATTCATTTCATCTTTTGATTCTCGTGCCATCAGGAAGCCTCTCCATCTCCAGACAGTATTCACCTCCAGGCAAACGCTGGACCCATCGACTATTCCAAACAGGAAGAGGTCAAGCAGGAGGACATGGAGTTAATGGTGATGGACAGCGCCTTAGGTACATTGTGGTGTCTTTTTTGATTTTTGATTTTTTTTTTGCAAGATGTGGTTATTATGTGCGGCCTCTGTGTTGAAGAACACAAAGTTTCTGCTCAGATTTGTGACAAGACGAGAGAGATAGGGGCGCTGGCTTTTATTTAATGAACATTTTAAAAATCATCTGGGATTCAAAATGGAAGGATACTGTATGTTTTAGTTCTTTTTATGAGTATGTCATTCACTGGGTCTGATCACAGCGTGTGTGTGTATGTGTGTTTCCCAGCCATTCACAGTTCAGTTGACGACCAAGTGATCACGAACGAGCAGCTGCCATTCGTCTGTCAGACCATTGAAGTAACCACTGAGAACGAAGAGCAGCTGGTCAGCTCCTCCCACTCGTACCCGCTCCAAATCTCCCCCGTGTCTTCATTCTGCGGTGAGAGAGAGACAGACACACACACACACACACACACACACACACACGCACACACAAAAACGCACACTCCAGGTTATTTTCCTAGGTGTAGAGACAGAGTCCCCACCACCACTGTTCTAACCACCAGCTGCATTAACGGCACGTTTCAGATCACAGTGGTGAAGATTCTCAAAGATCCGCCTCCCTGAGCACGGTTACTGTTACTTGTGTTATGAAAAGGTGTTAAATTCAGATTGGGAAAAAAAAAAAAAATATATATAATAAAAATCGTGCTTGCTTGAAAGTCGTAGTAACTAGACTTCAGATTGGTTGGTGCTATCAGTCATTACGTCATCATCCCCAGATCTTATCTCGAGCGGCTGAATGTGGAAAAAACAGAGAAGCACCGATTTTAGCAGTTATTGTACGTAAGTGTTTGAATCACACTGTTTGAAGCCTTTTTTTTTAGGTTAAAGTTTAAAAACTAGAAAAAAATATGTTTTTTATGTATTGAAATAAAAAAAAAAAGCTTCAAGTTAAAAGTTTAGAAATATATATTTACATAATAGAAAATATATATTTACATATTAGAAAAATAAAGTCATTTCTGTTAAAGAAGCATCATTTGTAAAATAAAGGCAATGTCATTTAAAAAAAAAAATCATTCTTAACCTCTAAAGCTGACCTGAGAGTGAAAAAAGATAGAATAAAATAGGGAAAAAAATGATTTGGACGGTTTGTTGTTCAGATTGTTTATACATGTATTTCACCTGAGGTTGTGTCAATCACAATCCTTTTATAATCCACCTGTTCACTTACCATCCAACCAGTCATTCAGGCAGAGCTGGCTTTTTTTTTTTCTTCCCATCTGTCCTCATTCCTCTCTGTATGTTAAGCCCTTTATAATCTCATTCTCTACCAATTCATGATGAGTCATCTCCGCCTGTCTTTATTTTAATGTTGTTTTTTTTTTTTTCCTGGATATATTTTATACGCATTTCAATGTGTTGTAGTGTCTGAGCAGTAGGGAAATAAACTGCAGGCGTAGGAATCCCTGGCAATATGGTTCTCTGGTTTAAATCAAAGTTTGAATAATAGAATAGAATACATCCTTTTTTTATATATTGAAATATATTTCCCCGAATACTGTTTTATCCCAGCAACTCTTTATTCCTACAGGCAGCGACACAGACAGCGACACCGAGGACACCAAAGAGGTGAGACTGGCTTTGTACACAGAGGAGAGAGTAATGAACAAAAAAAAATTGAACTGCTCTGATCTTCAGATAAACAGGTTTCCACCTGTTTCAGCCCTCGTTGGCGAAACGGGCTGTGTGTGTGTTTGCGGTTGTGCCTGCGTGCGTGTGCGTGCGTGTGTGTTCCTTCCTGTAATGTTGTGAGACTGACGAAAAGGGAGGGCCCCGTCAGGAACTGTGTCAAACATTAACAGTTTGATCAAGAGTTGTTCTTTGTGGTACATTGTACCCTCGGCGAACACACCCGTACCTGCGCACACACACACACACACACACACACACACACACACACACACACACACACACACACACACACATCTACCACTTATGTGACTTCTGAATGTATTTGAATGAAACAATCTGTGAAGTATATAAGGGTTCAGACTGTGTCACTGGTTCAGCCCCAGTCATTTTTTTTCCGCTGGAGTTTGTGTTGTACAGTATGTACAGTGTTATGGTTTTCGCCGCCCACACTTCTTACACAACATTAGCCCTTGTGTTGTGTACTTATTGTATGCAGAGTTTTATCACCCTCCCTCATCTCGCTTTCTCCGTGTGCATTGTTCCGACGGACAGGGTCTCGGTGCGGTCTGGAGGCGGGACTGCAGCGCCTCGGTCCTCAGGGTGCCCGCGTGTGCTCTTCCCAGCATGGCCACCTTTGTCAGCGGCAAGCCCAACTTCAGGGTGACCAGCACGCGGGACCCAGACCCGCTCATCAGTTACCACGCCGACGGCTGGACGCCGGCCTACGCCCAGAACTCTCCCACGTCGCCGGCCTCCAGCCACACGCACGAGATGCGCGCAAGTGTCATAATGAAAACGTCCGATGTCACCCCCTCCTGACCCCAGTGAGGGGACTGTGACATCTCGGCCTCTCAAGGCGGAGGAATGTTGATTTTCTCCTCCATCAGGGCCACAACTACAAAAACTGTGATTTTATTGTGGCCTCCGTGCGGGCCGTTTAAAAAAAGAAAAAAGAAAAAAAAAAAGCCCTCACTTTTCCTTTAGTTGGAAGATTTGCTGACTGGTGAAAATGAAATTCTCCGCGGCGCCACTCGGCCACTAACTGGCAAACACTGAAGCTTTCAACGTGGACGTTAACTGGCCCTTTAGACCCCTTACTCCTCCATGTGTCCCTGGCATATCATTCTTTCTAGAATTAAAAACAAAATGAGATTCTGCTCTTTTATTTAATAATAAATAATAAAATATTTTACCAGAGAAAAACCTCCTGGTATGTTTTAATTGCACAACCTACCTGTAAGCAGGTTTGAATATACAGCCACTGTTTTGTGATTTGAAGTTAGTTATTCTACACTTTTTATAGTCACAGTGCACAGAAGCTCATCTTTAATGCAAAGTAGAAAACCCACAGAAACACTAGTATAAACCAGTCCAGTAGTAAGTTACCTGAAAGCCTGTTTAAACAGGTGCGTCTGACTACAGTACTCAATCAGCTGACGTTTGTTTTATTTTTTTTTTATGAACTGGCCTCAATTTATTTAAAATCATGCCCCAGTAAAAATTCAATCAAATGATATTGGTATATATATATTTTTTATTTTTTTTTATTTTTCCACCAATAATAGGAAATGGAAGTATTTACCTTAAAAGAGGTAAAACATATAAGATAAGATATCTGACGTATCTTTACTGGGACACATGGATGGAGCAGAGATTACAAAAGCAATCTTTGTTTTGTTTTGTTTTTAAACGCGGAAGTTACATTTCTTTTGGTTAAAAAACCAGTTCAACCAGCAGCAGGTAGAATGAAAGATTTTGCTCATGTAAAGATCGACGATCATCATGAAGTCCTGATTGGCCCCGCGCTTGCAGGCGTGGTGTCTGTGTGTCACTGTGGGTGTGTGTGTGTCAGTGTGTGTGTACCTGTCTGTATGCAAACCTCAGGTAAACGTGTGCGCCGACACACAAACAGATGAACTGACAGACTGTGAACAATGGAGTTGTGTCTCCTCCTGGCTCCTGCCTCCTGGTGTAAATAATTGACATCGCTCATATATATATATATATATGTGTGTGTGTGTGTACGTGCGCGCGTACATGTTTTGTGTGTATGCCTGCAAATGCTTCTGCACCTTATGGACAGCGCTGGTGTGTGTGAGTGAGTGAGTGAGTGTGTGTGGGACAGATGTGTGTGATATTGCAGATGTGTGCCTTCTATGCTTTCGTCTGCTGGTGACGCATGCGAGTAGCTGTCAGCGTCTGTGGTCAGCTGCGTGCGTGCGTGCGTGCGTGCGTGCGTGCGTGTGTGTGGACGGACGGACGGTAGCTCTGTGATCGTGTTGTAATGTCTGAGTTTAAATCAGAATGCGATTTTCCCCCCCTGACCGTGTGCACAAATTTGCACAGTTTGCCTTAGTGTGTGCGTTAGAGGAAGGAGCAAAGTGCAACTGGGCGTTTTTTTTTTCTGACCCGAGATTTTTTTTTTCTGGAATTATTGCCGTTATCAGCAGAGCCTGAGTTTTTTTTTTGTATTTTATGAATTCACACTCTGCCACCCTTCGGCCGAACACTTCTCATTTCTCTCTCTGTGGACCTCAGTGTGCGGTCCATGCAGCACAAGTCTCTCCTCTGTTTCACCGCTGTGTCTGACTTCCTTACTCCTCTCGGGGGGAAAATCCAGTGGCCTCCGGCCTCTTCAAGTTAAACCACTAAAGATGTTGTTCAGAGAAAAAAAGCCGCCCTTAGATCTCATGAGCTGCGTATGCACAGACGATTCACTAAAGATTTTTTATTGTAATCTCTACTGACTCAACAGTTTCTGTGTGTTGAACTAAAAAAGAACAATTATTCATTGTTCATATTGTCATTATTATTATGTTGATTGAATGAGAAAGCTACTCGTGCGTCTCACAGTGTGAAGGCTCCAGCTCTGGTGTGAACTGTTCAAAAATTGGAATCTGCCGTGTTTTTTTTTTTGTTTTTTTTTTTATAACCGAACCCTGTAGATTTTGACACTGGACGCAAATTCTGAAATTATTTAAGGTTCCCATTGAAACAAAAGGGCTTTGGGATCACTGGACAGCAGATAGGAATCGCTTTACCAAATCTTTCTTCAATATGGAATGTGGAAATGTATTCTCTGTGGTTACACTTTAGGGCAATAATGCTACTTCATAGGCTGCAATATGTGGGTGATATTTGAAGCCATGTACGTCATTTTTTAAAAATGTTATTTTGACCATGCATCTTCAGATGCTGGGCCCCTCACAGCCACAACCATGCAACGGTCAAATCAGAAGCTGAAAATGCCAAATTTCTGTACTCTGCGTCACCCTGCATGTAAATAACACACAATGATCCACACAAAGCCTTCACACCAGTGCACATGTGTTGAATTACATTTTAATTTATAGTGTGTTTTTTTTTTCTTTTTTTCTAAGCACGGTTGCTTGTGTTGACTTGAAATGTGCAAGTTGCAAATGGGCAAGCGTCTCTCTTTTTCTGATAATCAAAACTGCCTGCCACGACAAGCCTGAGCGTGGAATAACATAAGTGCACTTACACCATGAGCCTAATCTGTGGTCGTCTAATAAATGGTTGTCATTACAGCCAAAAGTCAAACAGGGGAAAGTGGTGATTGTGTTATCGTCTTACAACCTGCTTTTTCCTTTCCTGATTCAAAGCCACTGAGCGACTGTTGTGTTGAAACTGGGGTGTGTCTCTATCTTGCCTCTGCACATAAAAGCACAGTATCACCATTCAACCCCATGGAAAACAAAACAAACAAAAAAAAAAGAAAACAGGTAATTGCTGGGGAGAAAAGAAGCTTTAACCAGGTTGTGTCACCACTGTTTATTCTGCGTGCATAATGAAATCTACTTTTGAATCGACATGTAAAGACAGTTTTTTAAAATTATTTATTCAGTCACATGTTTACAACATGCTGACATTGTGCTGCTTATCTGCTGCTCATAAAAGCTCAGAGTCCACTTCCTAGGAGACATTGTGTATCTCCATAACTGTCGAGATAAAAAGTGTCCTGTAAAAAAAAAAAAAACACAAAATCCATGTGAAGGACATGTTTTTTTTTTTTAACTTTATGTTGGTGGTTGATGGTTTTACACACGCGCGTGTTCAGTTCAACTTTAGAACCAACTGCTGTTTCAGTTTCAGTTGCTGTTCTCAGTACTCACCCTGCTTCCTGTTTGTCTCCGAGGCCTCGGCATACGGCTGGCCCGTTGCCAAGACAACTGCTAACCGCATGCCATTAGTCATCGTAAACATTGTGTCCTCAGTTTGGTTTTGTCTTCTGCTCTTTCACGACCTCCTTTTGTCTCATCTGGACAACCGCAATCACAGGAAATCTCTACTTCAACTCCTATTCCTTTATTTTAATTACATCTATTATTTCTGTTATCAGACTGAGAATAATTAAGTAAATACTTCCTTGATTATTATTTATTTGCATGAAATGCTGATCAGAGCTGAAGGAAATCTTAAAGGGAGAAAACATTTAGGAGTTTCACATGCTCCAATTGGATTTATTTATCTTTAATTCTCTGCATTCACTGGGAGTCCTGCAGTCATTTCTCACTCGCACCATCTAGTGTCCAAAAGCTGAACTGCAGCTTCACTTCTCCGGGGAACCAGGGCCACAGGAAGGATTGTGCTTCTTTTTAAGGTCAAATACTGAAAACAACTTCCTGTTGGAATATTATATGAATATGGCACAAGCTATACTTTTATTAATATTGCCACTAAGCATTGTAAGAACTGAATTTGGAATCCGGAAGAGGATTTGGCGGATTTCAGTCTGCTTTCGATGACTCTCTTTGATTGGTTGAAATAATACTTTTGTTTCTGAGATGCCGATGTGTCGTCGCCAGCTCTTGCCCTTTATTTTGTTCTTGGTTGAGATCAGTTTACGTTTCTCTCTTAAACTCAGTGATGTGTTGCTCCTGAACCAGCACATCATATTCTCTTCATCCTTTGTCTGCAGTACCATGAGGAGCAGATGCAGAGCTGTTTTTTTTTATATTTCCTTCCGCGTGATTGAAAACCATTTAAAATTCAAGATATCACCATGTTATCTGAGGCTATGGATAACAGACAATTATTATTAATATTGTTGTAGTTCCTCCTCCGTCACATTGCTCAAAGCGGATGGTTCTTATATTTTTGTATTTTCTTTGCTGTGATTGGCCGGCCCTATCCCGGGGCAGATGGTTATTTGGCTCCTGCATGGGAGCCGGTTTCATCTGTGTGTCTGAAGAAACACGAGCCCGCCGATGGGTCTGCAGTCCAGGTTAGGAGCACTAATCCTGAAAGCTTGGATGGCGTTGATTTTGACGCACAAATATTTAAATAAATCACCAGAGGCCATTTGGCATGTGGTGATGCTGGAGCCCGACGGAGGCCCCGGCGTTGTGGCTCCACTGTGCAGGTGTGAAATAACGCCGCGTTCCTCCCTGAATTATGGATACGATGTCTTGAGTGCTGCTCTGAAAAATAGTTTTGTCGAGGAACGTGCCGTGTGCTTCCATTGTGTGTCGTGTCATGGCAGGATTTTGTGTATTTTCCCAAAAGGATGTGAACGCTGCAAAGACTGATGCAGTTGGAATTATTTGTATATATGACCTATATTATTAGTATCATTCATAGAATTTGATACTAGGATATTTGATGCATAACTCTGACATCTGATCTGCTGTAAACCTTGCACTATTTGGTTCATAACGCGTTTTATTGTTGGAAAAAAAACAAAAAACAGACTCACCTATTGTTCCACTTGAGAGAGGCAGATGGCAGTGTCACTCCATTTTTCTCCTTTTTCCGACTCTGAGAAACCTTGGTCCGTTGAGACATTACCATGATAATAATGATTATGTTGGCAAAATCTCCGAGGAATGCATCTTACAAACAAAGGTGTTTTAGGGTAGGGCAATTGCTCTTTTCTTACCTATTTGCATATTTTTAGGCCCCGATCTGTTGTTTTCACTGGTAAAGTCATGGAGACCAGTATTTGTGTCCTAAAATATGAATTGCACTTTAACACTCTGCATCACTGTGTTGTTAGTGTCTGTTCCCTGTCTCACACGTCATTGAAATGGGATGTGTGGTGCAGAAGCTTTTCATCAACACGTGGACAGTGCTGAATGCGGAAGGCACACTCAGAACTAATGAGTGATGCTCTGGATATTTAATGCAGAAAAAAAAAAAGATAATATATATGTATGAATGTTAATGATTAGCCCTTAGAGTCCACGGCATTGGCACACACACACACCCACACAGTCAAACCCGGGTGTAACCAGGTACTGTGAGTCATCTGCAGCGCTCCTGATAAAAATCGGATTCAGAAGGAGAGACGTGTGAGACAGATGGGTAGAAAAAAAGAAAAGCCAAGAACAAGTGGGGGAGTGGAAGTGTGTGTGTGTGTGTGTGTGTGTGTGTGTGTGTGTGTGTGTGTGTGTGTGTGTGTGTGTGTGTGTGTGTGTGTGTGTGTGTGTGTGTGTGCGCGTGTGCGCGTGTAGTAAGAAAAACAGACGGAGAGACAGAGAGTGTCACCGAGGGGCGAGTTAAATGACATTAATGATGCGTTGGTGTGAAGTGGCTGTGAATCGCAACAGTCGACTTGTTACCATGGTTGCTGCTGCTGCTGACATCCCGATCGCAGATAATGAAGTCAGGTGTGTGTGCGTGCGTGTGTGTGTTTGTGTGTCTGTGTGTGAGAGAGAGAGTCGGGAGAGCAGAGAACTTTGCTCTGTATCAAATTACTGTGTTTATACTGTGCAGTGAAATAGTGGGACACAAGGTGCACATGGTGTGTGTGTGTGTGTGTTTGTGTGTGCACATACATCTACTAGTGGGAGTGGGTGTGTTTGTCGATGGAAAATATTCAGCAACAACAAAACACACACACACACACACAAATGTGTTTCTATCATCATTTGCTGTAGTCTAATTTTAACCCCGAACCACTACTTGCCTTAACCTCAACCTTAACTTCCCTTAACTTTAAATGTTCTAATTAAGTGTGGATTTAGTCCCCACAATGTAAAGCTCCAATCTATATAGTTCCCCTCTCAACTCGTGCAAACACACAACCTCGGAAAGTATAGGTGGACAAAACTAAAAAGAAGATTCCAAATCCATATGTAGTAGACATAGAGCTGGACACTCATAAAAGTTCACTAGGATTACACACACACACACACACACGCACACACATTCTCACCTACACACAATGCAGTCCAAGCTTTAGACCCCCAAACACACTGAGTAGGTAAATAGTAATAAGTGGAGCAGTGAATCGAAGGCCGAATGAATTAATGTCAGTTACCTTGGCAACCGCAGCCAATGAAATATAATACAAAGAAAGCAAATGGAGGAGAGAGAGGGGGGGGGGAGGAAAAAACACTAAATAAGGAGGAAGAAAATCAGTAGTTACTCTGTGGACTTTACTCTGATGATGATGAAAGGGTTGTTAAATCAAGTGCACTTAAACAAAAAAGCCTTCAAGCATCTCCGCCTTGGCTTTACGTGGATTTTGTCCACCCGAGGCTTCTGTTCATTTGTGGTCGGAGCTGGATTTCTTGTTTGCAGATGGTAAGAAAAAAAAAAAAAAAAAAAAGAAGAAAAGAAATGAATTGTGTGTTATTACTGCGCAGTGCCGTCGCACTGGTACATTGTCTTTAAAAGGAAACAAATAAGTGATATAAATATCTGACTTCAGTTCATGTTCCTGAAGAGATAATTACGCAACAGCAGTGTGTCAGGTTGCAATGTTGTTTGATGTGATCCTGAGAGGAAAAAAACACACAAATCTGACAAAACACACTTTAGATTCAGGATCATTGAGTTTGTCTGTGTGGGGGGGGGGGGGAATGAAAGAAAAACACACTCAGCTGTTCTCCCACACCGTCCTCAGCTGTTCCCATGTTATGTTGTGTTGTTGTGTAGTTGCTGTGCTATGGACTTACCACAACTTGGGCAGTGGAACTCATGGTGTGTTATCTCTTTTGCATTCTTTGGCCCGAGGCCATGATTTTCATTTTCATTTCCTCTACTGGCTGAAACAATGAAAGCCCGATAATCTATTCAAGGGGCACGCCAGCCTCCTGGATTCACGGAGCGTGAAGTGTGTGAGATCTCCTGCTCCCCCGTCACGCGGCTTTAATCGCGTTTCATATTTACTCTTTTGTATTCATTGGTTGCTTCTTGTGCGGAAGGATTTCTGGAGGTGGTTCCCAGGCCGGTGTTCAAATATACTTCTGGAAGGGCCAGGTGCCATCGATTCCTCTAAACGGCCCTGAGCCAAAGTTGGTTCGGTTCCTGCTGTGTGTTCATCCAGCGGCATCTGGTACAACACGCATCCAGCTGTGTGTGTGTGTGTGTGTGTGTTCACATGCCTCAGGCAGTTCAGCTCGTTGCCTCATTAACTCGCATGCCACCTCACTGGCACAGGTTGTAATGACCCAGGTGTGTGTTTGTGTGTGTGTGTTTACATGTCGCGCTGTTGTGGTGAGACCACGTTTTTGGGTCAAAACCATCGCTGTGAGGAAGGATTGTCTGGTTCCTCACACCCTCATGTGTGTGTGTGTGTGCGTGTTCTTACTGTTTAGTTTCATTACATAGGAATGGTATTTTCATGTGTTCACAGCCCCTGCATGATTATTTTTTAATTCAATTCATTATTATTGTTTTTTTTATGATACTAGTTTGATAAGCTTGGATGAAACACTTTTTTTTTATTTGGAAATGAGATGAGAGAGGAAATATTATTTGTCACTAGCATCATTTTCTGGTTAACTTGAACCCATCTCGCCTGTGCCTGGTTTTAAAAGTGTAAAAAATGTTTTTTCTATTGCCTTTATTCTTCACTTTTTTTTTTGTTTGTTTTTGTCTTCACCCACGGGCCACGCGAACGCCTCGGAGGAGGAATGTCTGCCATTGTCTCCCTTCTTTACGTTTCATTGCGTCTCATCCCGTTTCTCACGCCGCGGGGAGCGCCGTCAGATCACAGGTCTATGAACCGATTCACTTTGTAAAGCAGATTTCAGAAAGTGTGAACATCGGAAAAAGGCGGAGGAGAAGATCATCCTCGGGCGGACCAGCAGGTCCGTGACCTCGGCCGACCCCTGTCACACTCAGATCGGGATTCTTAAAAAACAAAGAGCATCAAATAAAGCGAAGTAATAATCTGCATAATCTACCGTTTCACCCCCCCCCCCCCCCCCAAAAAAAGACCCCCCCCCCCCCAAAAAAAAAAGACCCCTTGATGAATTGGAAATCTACACAACAGGCTCATGAGTGAGAGGCGGGAGGAGTCACCGCACGACACAGTCATGGACTCACTGGCTCATTAATAATAATGAGGCTCTCACAGTTTGTTTCAGAGGGGAAAATGGAAACAGGAAGTCCCAGAAGTGCTCCCGAAGCCCTCGTCCCAGCAGTCCCGAAAAGCTCAGTGACTCATGAAGGTGTGCAGGTGCACCCCCCCCCCTCCCCCCCATCTGTGAGTAATGGATGTGATCACTGATGTTGTCACCCTGGCAACAAACGCACACGCTAACACACACACACACACACACACACACACAGGTACGCATGCCCGCACAGACACGCACACGCACACTACCTCGCTCTCTCTTACTTTGCGTCTCTCTCCCAGCATGCTTTGCCTTTAACGAATGCGCTCTTATCACTAATATGGATAACACGTCGGTGTTTGAGGGTGAAGCTCTCCTCAGCCGAGGGGTTACCGGGCAGATTTGCTTCAAAGAAATTGACCAGGTGAAAAAGAGCCACAAAGAACATTTTTATCTGCTTCTTTTCTATTTCCTCTTTTTTCGTCATGCTCCACCATCCATCTGGAAGAAAGAGCAGAGTCACCTCTTCCTTCTATTATCTTACGCCACCTGGCCTAAATTGAGAAGGGACGGGTTCATGTTTGTGTAGACGATTAACACACTTGAGTCTTGAGTTGCGTTGAAAAGTCACGTCAAGTCTCTTAGATCCACCATTTCTTCTTTGTTGACCGTAAAGCACTGATGGAGGATTTCCAGCTCGTCCAACACCGACAGAGACGGAGGAAGAAGAGGGGAGGAGAGGAGAGCATCCCTCGCCTGACTCCAGGATGACCGGGAGGAAGAGCATCTGTGAGTAGGGACTCTTCCTCTTTTTCTGAGAAGCCAATGATAAACAGTCTGACAGGTTTTTATCTCGCAGCTCCGACGGTTGGTAATTGTGGTGACTCAGAGCTGAATCGGTCGGTTCGGATGAATCTTTAACAGGAAGGCGGCTCTCTGTGTGGAAGAAAAAAAAAAAAAAAGTATATATATACATACATATATATATATGTATGTACTTTCTGTATTTTGCGCGGAACAAACACGGGTGGAAGTTGTGTTGTTCATTTATGAAGGAAATGTGAAGGTCTGTCAATACACACACACACACACAAACACACACACACACACACACACACACACTCTCATTCAAGTCATCAGAGTCATGGTCAGAGGAGGATGATGGCGAGACCATCTGAACCCTTGAAATCCTTTGCATCAAATTTTTTATTCTTTAAAGGTATTTGTGTTTTTTAAGTGTCCTTCCGATTTCTCTGCCCCAATCTTGACATTTTCTCCTCCTCTTCCTCCTCCTCCTCCTCCTCTGGCCTGGACGGCAGGAAACATTATGACTAACAACGCCGGACTTCATATGTGTGAGATAATATACTGTAGGATTAGAGCTTCTATCCGATCCTGCGCCGACGGGTCAAATTTAAACAAATACTGTAGTTTCATCATCAAACACTCGGACCCTGACACGCAACATATGTCAGCTTTAACGGAGGCTGTCAGCGGATGGACAGTGAGCTGAGTGTGATGTAATGCGGCGGCGATAGGAAAACACTCGGCTCCAACACGGTCAGATAACGACCGCGCTGAGAAAACCTGAGGGATGCTCACGGTGATGGATGATGGAGCCGCGGCAATTTTCCAATCTCAGCCTAATTTTTCATTTTGAAAAGGACTGAAAGGATGTAAACACATTCATCTGGAGGAGGAGGAGGAGGAGGAGGAGGAGGAGGAGGAGGAGGAGGAGGAGGAGGAGGACTCACACAGGCACAGTATCCACCTAGGCCTTACCAGTTTATTAGGAAACACCTGAACAATGCAATGCAATTCGTTGCTTTAATATAATTATATTTAATATTCCTAAATTGCTTCATTGAATTAAAATTAGCGTATTGACTGACACACCATTTTATTTTTATTTTTAATAAAAGATTCATTTTAAACTTACCATTGTAAAATAAGTAATGTTCTTACAATTATTTACTTTATTTAATAATTTACTAAATGATTATTTAGTGGACCACATTATGTTAAATGATATTTCTTATATTTATATCGATTTATTATTAATATTTATTAGAATTATTTATAGATTATATTGTGGTCGTACCATCTCCCTGGTAACACTTTTATTGTTATCAAATACCCAATAAGGCTTTTGGACAACAAATGAGTTATGCTACAAAACAACTTTTAGATAACTGTTTTAGTTTGGTTTTTTTTAAGTTGTAAAAGTGACCGTAGGAGCTAAAATAAGAAAAAATTCCCCGTCACAAAAAGCTAAAACTGGACATGTGCGAACATTTTCTGCGTGTTAACACTTCTTCACTTCTGTGTCCTGGACAGAACTCACACACTCACCAGAACAACGCTGACACAGCAGATAGTCAAGTCAGAGGTAATTGTCCTTTGTACCTCTGTGACATTATAAAACCCTTTTTATTATTTAGCATATCCTGCATGTGTTAGCGCGCGTGTGTGTGTGTGTGTGTGTGTGAGTCTTTAACAGACAGAGTTGTGTAAAAGCTGTGAACTGTAAAAAGCAGACAGATGATAGTTTGTAATCTGCGTTAACCACAATAAAAATAAAAGCTCAGACGTCCAGATGTGTTTATTGTTTGGTTCGGACCTCAAACTTTGATTTGATGCAAATTGCGTGATTTTGTTTTGACAAAAAGTTTCCACAGTCAGTCTTCACTATTTAATTTCTTCTTTTACATTTCCTGTTTTGCAGCCCGGCTTATACAGTATTTATAATACAAAGCCAGCGTGAGAAACTGTGTTCCGTTTGAAAGGAACGAAAAATGTTGTCTTCTGAAATCTACAGTATCCTTAGGGTTACATTGTTATGGTTTAAACTGCTGCACGTTTATGAACCCAATCTCCACTGTCCCCTTGTTATCTAAACAGTAGAAGGTCTCACACAACCTCGGAGTTTAAGGTACAAGCGCGACCGACCCACGATTGGATTCACTAGGGCCACAGGAGCAATAATGACGCCTGCCTATGACGGTGCACATTTCACTCTGTCCAGTCTGTCCAGCTTCTGTCCTCACGCAGCTGGCCTGTTTTTCGTTTTTGGTTTGTTCACAGACCTGCTGTGTCTCTGCGGCCTGTGGACACATGCAGCTGAATCATCTCAGACCTGAGAGAGAGAGAGAGAGAGAGAGAGAGAGAGGGAGAGAGAGAGGGGCATCGGTGCTCACGGGAGTAAACGATTGGGTTGTCTGAGTGTTACTATACCACAGCGCCCGGGCCAGAGTGGACGGGTCAGATTCTCCTCTGATGTCATCTCCAGCAGCTGCTGAGAAATGTGATGGATAGAATCTCACCACATAGATCTGCGGAGAGCACTTTGAGGAGCAAAAAGGGGGACGGGGGGGGGGGGGGGGGGGTACTGGATGTAGGGGGGGGGGGGGGGGGGGGGGGGGGGGGGGGGGTACTGGATGTAGGGCCGGACCATTCGTTGTGTCTCCCTGCAGACCGGAGAGGTCAAAAATAGAAAGAGGAGATTGCTCCTATAAATTCGCAATATGTGGGAAATATCTTTAGCAGGAGAAGAAGGAGGGGACAGATATTTCCCCTCAGGTTATCCTCAGACATACATTTTATATTTCATTCAAGGTGCGCGTGTGTTTGTCTGGTTTTAGGCAAAAACAAAGACATGGTTTCAGCTTTGAAGTGTTTTGGCAGAGAAGTAGAAGAACATATATATAAAAATGACCATTCAATGGTGGAGCCCAACCAAACCAACTGATGTGTCAATTAGTAAAGCAAATGGCAAAATAAAAAAAAAATAAATAAAAAAAAGAAATTGGCTCCCGGGTACCACAACTCCACATGAATGCTCAAAGCCATTCGATAATTGGACCGCAGATGGTGTGTAACCATCAACCAGCCAGAGACGTGGCTTTCTCCTCTGAGAAACGCATTTAGCACGCAGTCACGTCTATTGGGATTTTGATTTGGCAAATCTCAGGGAAAAATAAGAATCTAGTTTTCAAACTTGTCTGACACGAAAAACAAACCATCATCATCGCCGTTAAAGCTCCACAAACCCCATTCTGCGCCAAAAGCACACTTTTCTTCACAGAGAATTTTGCAATTTTGATGCACGACAAAAATCAGCCCGACTTATTGTTTCCTCTGTAAACCCACACCTCACCTCACTGTAATTCAGCTTCGTTGTGGTCAAGGCTTTCCTCCCCCCAGATTACGGCTTGTTCTCTTTCTTCTGTAGGCTTGTAGTTGTCACAGAAGATATGTAATAATAATACTAATAATACTAATAATACTAATAATACTAATAATACTAATAATACTAATAATACTAATAATACTAATAATACTAATAATACTAATAATACTAATAATACTAATAATACTAATAATACTAATAATTAATAATGATAATGATAATAATACTACGACTACTACTACTACTACTACTACTACTAATAATAATAACAATAATAACAATACTACCACTAATAATAATAATAATAATAACATTTAACACATCATTTAACAATTAAATACCCTTCTGCAATTTCTGCCTTCTGTCCGTCTCTCAGTCCATCTTCTTTAAAGATGGAGGACACATTCAAACACGTGCTATGACAGGACATTTTACATTCAACAGTTTTCCAACATCTGCTCATTAACACCCAACGATTGTTATATGAGGGAGAAAATGATATTTTTCCTCACGGTTGACCAGTGGTCTCGGAGCTCCCAAAAATGTCCCCATTGGCTTTGATGATGACGATGGAGGAAAGCACATCTTCGTGGATAGAGTCGAGGGCTTCACCAACTGAGACTGTCCCCGTAAATTCTCTTCGCACATCTCAAAGAGCCACATGGCGATGATGATGATGATGATGATGATGATGATGATGATGATGATGGTGATGGTGATGGTGATGGTGATGGGGATGGGGATGGTGATGGTGGTCTGGAGGACAGAGGGGATTATTTGATGAATACGCATGCATCTGTGGGACGTCAGGGACGGGTCCTTGGTACTCGGCTCTTATTATCGTCCATTTGTGTGTTTCTCAAACTGGCACTTTTATTCAAAAAAAAAAATTGGAGCTCTGCACGAGAGCGCGGCCTCTATCCAAGCATTTGTCCTTGAAACGCATGCAGTTTAGTTTCAGCTGTAATCATGTCTGAGATTGACCTCCATCATCACCATGATTCTGCTCCTGCACACTACACCACCTCGACTCTTTTTCTCTTGACCGTCTCCATGGTTTTCTTTAGCGGTGACGTGTCACCGCTGCTGGTGTGTTTCGCTCACTGTGACCATTTTATTAGAGAAGCCAGTCATTTATGCTAGAAAATGTTTTATTTAGTATTACATCGTTGCAGGGGGGGGGGGGGGGGCCCTGGGGGGGGGGGGGGGGGGGGGCTGATCAGATTTTCTTGTGGATTCCCAGCTGAAAAAAATCTATTTTCCAATCTCGCAGAGATTTAGATTTTCTGTAAAAACTCCAAAGTTTTTCCATTCAGTTTTTATTTTTCTTTTTTTTTCCTGATTTGGTCACGGCTAAGCATTTGCAACCCATACAGATCTGTTGCTCGGACGCAATGTATAGCTACACGTGATGCAGTCGAACCCGCTTTTTGTTTTCCTGAACAACTGCAGCAGTTCCTCCTGAAAAAGCCCAATAACAGCACATTACCACTGTGCAGGTCCTTTCAGCTCCTGCAGAGGAGGGTGACCGCAGCTGCGTGTGCACACTGATGCTAAATCCACATCTATCCGGACTCGCACTCTCTATGAATATAATTTGTGTGTCCAAAAAGGAGAAGTAAGCCAAAGAGCCCTGAGCAGAAACCAGGTTTATTTCCGCCTGAATGAACTGCAGGTGCCAATTTGAGCTCACCAGAGCAACCAAAAAAACAAAATAAAACATTCCCTCACCCCCTCACCCGAGTTACCCTGTAATCACCGAGGCGTGTGATGCTGACATAGCTTGGGATTTTGTGTAAAGTGCACGGTGCGGAAAATAAACAGCAGGTCAAAATAATAGAAGATAGAAGGTTTCATGTGGAATCGTATATCCGAGTGCAGATTTGTTTCATCACCAGTGGGATATTTTTGTTGTGTGTGTTTTGTTTGTTGCGCAAAAAAATATTAAGAAAAAAGCACAAAAACGAATTTATAGAATATCATTTTCACTTTCTGCTTATGTGCAGCGCTTACAGCTGAAAAGACAGTGGGCCGCAGTTGGCCCGCGGGCCGTAGTTTGGGCACCCCTGATTTAAAGCAGTGTGGTTTTGCTGAATGAACACAAATAATCGGAGAACTTCTGCTCTGCTCACCGTCTAATTTAGGCCTAGGATATTAAACTTGTCCTTACTCCAAAGTTTTGGAAAAAAATGCAGCATCTGTCACACACACACACACACACACAACAGATGCACATCACAACAGCTGTGTATCACCGATCGCATTTATCGTCACGTGTAGCTGCGCAATGGTCTCAGCTGATTTCCTTAACATCATTAAGCACTTAATGCAATTAGCTCATTACGATGTGCACTCGAGCAAACACTCACAAAGTTGTGTGAATTGGACAAAATTGTGGGTGCGCAGAGATATGCGGGGGACACCACACCTGTGAGTGTTGGACATATGGACGTGTTTTTGTCGGCTTTGCTCGCGTGGCGTGTCACACAGATCTAAACATGGCGAGACAAATAGTGGGCGTTTCATTTGCTAAATTATATCCCTGCCAGTGTGTGTCTGTGTGTGTGTGTGTTTGTGCACGAGTACTCCCGTGGTTGTTGTAAATGTGTAGCAGGGGGGTCATTATGCTGGGGGAAACATCTGCGTGGCTGCTCTTTTATTTATTTAAGGTCCAATTATAATAATCTCACACACACACACACACACACACACACACACACACACACATAGACATAGACACACTCTCAGGCAACACAACTCACATTAGTTGCAGCTCCAATTAAAGTGAGTGAGCAACTTCAACGAGGGAAGAACTTTCTCAATGTGACCAAATCAGAATGCGAATATTTGAGTTTCAATACAAACAGGCATTTATTTGTTTATTTATTTGTATTTGATACATATACATATGTATGTATATATATGATCAATGATATAGATATAAATGGCTTTTGTTAACATCCTTATTCATGCAAATGATCAAGTGCATTTATTTTTATATATATTTGATGAGTTTCAGAATCTACCGAGACACATGGATTTGAAATGTGTCTCAGTATTTAATGGTGTGTGAAACCAAGCGCATCAAAAATTGTATTTGATGTCACTCCCGGATATTATATATCCAACTAAGAAATGTGGACAACATTTATTATCAGTGAAAAACTGTTTTCACAAAGGGGAGGGTCCTCTTCATTCCGACCCACAGGAGGAGGCGGAGGAGGAGGAAGAGGAGTGAAGGATGATATAAAAATAAATGAGAAGGCCCAGTTAATTCACTCCGCTCTCTGGGACCGGCTCGTTTTTTTTTAACTGTTTCTATTTTAGTCCACAGTCAAATCTTTATTACATTGAATTCAGAGAGTAGTGGAGTTTATCTGCCAATATGTCTCCTGCCTGACCTAAGATCCTGGTAGGGGAAGCCTTTTATTCATATTATCAATAACGTTTATTGTTACTATTTTGCTTCTTTTTTTTTCTGTGAAGTTCATCATAATAAATACATTTAACGCAATTTTTCCAATTGAATATTTGACCATTAGTAGGATAGTTAGTGACAATTTCATTGTTGCAATCCTGAGAAAAAATCTGAGTCACCAGACCTCCACCATTTTTGTAGTTTTTCTTCTCATGTGTTCATCCTGACTTGGAAAGTGAAAACAGGGACTCATGAGTCATCCTCTATTTATCCATCCATCCATCCATCCATGCAAGCATACACCTCCTCCGCCTGCTCTCTCCTTGTCTCTCCGTCCATCTCTCTCTCTCTCCTTCACACCTCTCTGAGCCTCCCGCCGCTTTCTCCCAAAAATCCAATTAGTCAGAGCCAACTCCGTCCTCTGCAGAGAGATGCGAGGGAGGGACCAGGAAACCAAAATGTTCTCAGGCCCAGCCTGTCTCCTGTGGTTTGACTAAGGGAGGGAGAGAAAACAAGGAAGAAAAGAGGAGAGGTTCTAGAGATGTGTGGTGCAACATTAATATCAAGGATTTGGATTTTTGTTTTAATTTAATCTGTCCCTGGTATGTGGAGTTGTGGAATAAATAGCAGTTAATCAAATGTCATTTAAAATGGGACACTTAAAAATATATATTTTGGATTTACACAGGATTCCAACCCTGATCCCTTCCTAATTGTCACCAGACTCACTCCCCCTGATAACATCCACAACAAATGACAGTTAAAATTAAGCATTGTACTTTTGTTGGAATATATCTTCATGTCGTGTTAGACAGGTCTTATAATAATAATAACAATAATAATAATAATAACAATAACAATTATTATTATTATTGTTAGTATTGTGATTATTATTATTTTATTTATTTAAAATTTTATTATTATTATTATTATACTTTTTTTAAAGCATCTTTTGTTGGTTTGCTGGATTTCAGATTAATAATCTGGAGGTTTGCAGCATGTGCTGAATTTTACAAAAAAACACATTTGAACCCTAACCCACTATTAAGTTAAGTTAAAAGAAGCCTCGACGTCTGCTGAAATACATTTCATCATTATTGTGCGAGCAAGATGTTCAATTTCTTATCATCATGCAAAGGAGAGTTTTTTTTTTCTCTATATTAACTGGGATGAACAGAATAGGACAGCTACTTTTTATGGATGTCGTTTAAATCTACTTTAATATATATTCAATTGAGAATTTAAAAAAAATACACGTTTTGACTTAAAAAAGATTTGTTTCTTTTCCATCTTCAGTTCACCCCCACTTGACCACCGTGCTTCAACATTCATGTGTTCAGTTCACCGGTGTCCTCACAGCAACCCACTCTCCCACTTTGAGGGGCAGGTGTGTTCAAATCAATCAGTGCACTCTGAGCGACATCAGCCCTTAGCTGTCACGTGATTGGTCAGTCCACTGAGCGTTTCCAGTCTTCTGCCTCTCGTCATTGAACAACTCCATCACACTCCACTTCCTGCAGTGCTTAAAAAAAAAAAAAAAAGGTCAACCTGTCTCCGAGGATCCTCGTCAACGTCTTCCTCGGGAACGCTTTATTGCATCCTGTGTGGACAGCACAACACAACTCAAAAGCTCAGGCATGATTTGCTTTTGAGTGGATTTTTTGATAAGAAATGTTTAATACTCGTCCTTCATTCAATATTTAGACTACGGAGCCATCCTCAGCTCCAGTCTGGTTTCATGGTTCAATTAGGCCTGTTGGGTATTTTTCCGCTTGGGACACTTAAAATGCAATCTTTGCTCTACGAATGCCGAGCTTAGCTGGAATATTTTATATTATTTTTATATTATATTGAAAATAATTACACATTAACAAGATTTGATTATTCACCCCACACTCTTGTATTTCCTGGGACTTCTTTTTATCAGATTTGATTAAATCTGCCTCGGCGAAGGGGGACCAATGAGGTGTCTCTGGGTCGGTAGGAGATAGATTCAAAACATGAATCAATTGCACAATAGGAGATAATGATGATTACAGCCTGAGGTGAATGGAACCTGCCAGCTTTGTTAAAAGCTGCATTTTTTCTTTCTTCCAATCTGTTGATTTTTTTCCTGGGAAGTTCATCCCTCAGTGATTATTCGGCCATGTATTTTTGAAACGCGGACAGATTCTCCTCGCGTTGACTTGTCACTCGCAGCCTCGCGTGTCCTCCATATATTCATTGGTCTGACTGACTGTGCTTGTTCCAGCAGCAGCAGATATTGAGCCACGAATGCTCAATATTTCATAGCTTCACCCCGTCCTGCAATAACACAGTTGCCTTGAGCAGAATTACTATGAACTCAGAAAAAAAGTCCAGAGATCTTTCTGATACACGAGTGGAGCCACATATGGCATGGGATTTTTTTAAATTCATTATTATTGTTATTTTTTATAAAAAAAAATATATATATAATATTGTACGTGTATGTACATAATGCATATTTACAGACGCATGTTCACTTGTGTGTGTATATATATATATACATATATATATATATATATACACAG
Source organism: Colistium nudipinnis (assembly GCA_016785305.1). Lineage (NCBI taxonomy): Eukaryota > Metazoa > Chordata > Actinopteri > Pleuronectiformes > Rhombosoleidae > Colistium > Colistium nudipinnis. The sequence goes on from JAFBJU010001169.1 coordinate 40,293, forward strand.
GCATGTTCATATATAAAGATAATGTATATCATTTATTAAAACAGGTTGAAGGTGTGTGTGTGTTATTTTCTCTTAACTATGATGAGGAATAATTGGTTAACATGCACTACTGCAGAAATATGCGTGACTTTATTTATACATATTACAAGTACCTTTTTTATGTAATGTTATGTATTCTTTATGTGTCCTGTACTTTATGTTTCCTTGCGATGCATTTTATTTATAATGGTATATTAGAAAATAATTACAGATCTTTTTTTTTTTTTTTCGTGTACTGCTTTAAGTTTCTTTACCAAACCCTCAGAAAAATTACTGTGATGTATAAACCTGCTGCAGTTTGTATTGTTCACAGGTAGAAGTTTCTTTAACCATCTACTGTATTTTTAATTATTTGAGACACACTTCCATGGTTTTTAACTGTACATACTGAAAATGTATTTATATTCATGTTTATTTCTATGTATGACTTATTTTATTTCAATTATTTTCTTTTTGAACCTGTTTTATCTACTATATGTTTAGGATTTACATGTATTTTTTTTTATTAACACTGTTGAGGAAGCTGAGACATGAGAATTTCAAATATATGACTGAGATGAAGAAAAGTTTAAATAGTGGAAGAAAAAAAAAAAGTATGTTGTCCAAAATTTGGCCGAAAACGTCACAGTATGTCTTCCGAAAATGTCAAAAAAGTAAAAAAAAAAAAAAATCATCAAAACATGCATAATAACATGCAAAATGCTCTAATATATGACTCGGGTGAAGAAAAGTGAAAAAAAACATTTTTTCAGTATGTCGCAAAAATTTTACCAAAAACGTCATAGTATAGTATATCCTCCGAAAATGTCAAAAATGAAAAAAATTTAGAATTCGTCAAAACATCAATAAAAATATGCAAAACGCTCAAATATATGACTGAGGTGAAGAAAGTGAAAAAGGTAAAAAAAAAAAAAATCAGTATGTCACAAAAATATGACCAAAAACGTCATATGTTGTCCGAAAATGTCGAAAAAGTCATAAAGTCAAAAAATAAAAAAATCGTCAAAACATGCATAATAACATTCAAAATGCTCTAATATATGACTCAGGTGAAGAAAAGTGAAAGAAAAAAAAATTGTCGCAAAAATATGGCCAAAAACATCATAGTATAGTATGTCTTCCGAAAATGTCAAAAAAGTCAAAACATTAAAAAATCGTCAAAACATGCATTAAAAACATGCAAAATACTCTTATATATGATTCAGGTGAAGAAAAGTGAAAATAAACATTTTTTCAGTTTATCGCAAAAATTTTACCAAAAACGTCATAGTATAGTATGTCGTCCGAAAATGTCAAAAAATGAAAAAAATGAAAAAAACGTCACAACAGGCATGAAAACATGCAAAATGCTCTAATATATGACTCGGGTGAAGAAAAGTGAAAAAATAAATAAATCAGTATGTCGCAAAAATATGACCAAAAACGTCATAGTATAGTATGTCCTCCGAAAAGGTCCAAAAAGTCAAAAAATTAAAAAATCGTCAAAACATGCATAAAAATATGCAAAATGCTCTAATATATGACTCGGGTGAAGAAAAGTGAAAAAAAACATTTTTTCAGTATGTCGCCAAAATTTGACCAAAATCGTCATAGTATACTATGTCGTCCAAAAAATGTCAAAAAAGTAAAAAAAATTTAAAACTTCAAAACATGCATAAAAACATGCATAAAAAAAAGAAAAATGTTCTAAAATATGACTGAGGTGAAGAAAAGTGAAAAAAGTGAGAATTTAATTTTTTTCAGTGTGTCCCCAAAATTTGACCAAAAACTTTATGGTATAGTATGCCGTACTAAAATGTCAAAAAAGTAAAAAATAAAAAAATCGTCAAAACATGCATAATAACATGCAAAATGCTCTAATATATGACTCGGGTGAAGAAAAGTGAAAAAAAAAAAATTTCAGTATGTCGCCAAAATTTGACCAAAAACGTCATAGTATAGCATGTCGTCCGAAAATGTCAAAAAAGTCAAAAAATTTTGAAATCTTCAAAACATGCATAAAACCAGGAAAAATGCTCTAATATATGACTTGGGTGAAGAAAAGTGAAAAAAAAAAAAAATCAGTATGTCGCCAAAATTCGACCAAAAACGTCATAGTAAAGCATATCGTCCAAAAATGTCAAAAAAGTCAAAAAATGAAAAAATCGTCAAAACATGCATAATAACATGAAAAATGCTCTAATATATGACTGAGGTGAAGAAAAGTGAAAAAAGTGAGATTTTTTTTTTTCAGTATGTCGCAAAAATATGACCAAAGACGTCATAGTATAGTATGTCGTCCGAAAATGTCAAAAAAGTCAAAAAATGAAAAAATCTTCAAAACATGCATAAAATATGAAAAATGCTCTAATATATGACTGAGGTGAATAAAAGTGAAAAAAAGTGATTTTTTATTGTTTTCAGTATGTCGCCAAAATTTGACCAAAAACGTATAGTATGTCCTCCGAAAAGGTCAAAAAAGTCAAAAAATTTAAAAATCGTCAAAACATGCATAAAAATATGCAAAATGCACTAATATATGACTCGGGTGAAAAAAAGTGAAAAAAATATTTTTTTCAGTATGTCGCAAAAATATGACCAAAAACGTCATAGTATAGTATGTCGTCCGAAACTGTCAAAAAAGTCAAAAAATTTAAAAATCGTCTAAACATGCATAAAAATATGCAAAATGCTCTAATATATGACTCGGGTGAAGATAAGTGAAAAAAAAAAAAAATTCAGTTTGTATCAAAAATTTGACTAAATACGTCATAGTATAGTATGTCGTCCGAAAATGTCAAAAAAGTCAAAAAATTAAAAAATCGTCAAAACATGCAAAATGCTCAAATATATGACTCGGGTGAAGAAAAAAGTGAAAAAAGGGAGAAAAAACATTTTTCAGTATGTCGCAAAAATATGACCAAAAACGTCATAGTATAGTATGTCGTCCGAAAATGTCATAAAAGTCAAAAAAGAAAAAAATCGTCAAAACATGCATAATAACATGCAAAATGCTCTAATATATGACTCAGGTGAAGAAAAGTGAAAACATTTTTTTTTTCAATTTGTCGCAAAAATTTGACTAAAAACGTCATAGTATAGTATGTCGTCCGAAAATGTCAAAAAAGTTAAAAAAATAAAAAATCGTCAAAACATGCATAATAACATGCAAAATGCTCTAATATATGACTCGGGTGAAGAAAAGTGAAAAAAAAAAAAAATCAGTATGTCGCCAAAATTTGACCAAAAACGTCATAGTATAGTATGTCGTCCGAAAATGTCAACAAAGTCATAACAGTCAAAAAATCAAAAAATCTTCAAAACATGCATAATAACATGCAAAATGCTCTAATATATGACTCAGGTGGAGAAAAGTGAAAAAAAAATTTTTTCAGTATGTCGCCAAAATTTGACCAAAAACGTCATGGTATAGAATGTCGTCCGAAAATGTCAAAAAAGTCAAAAAATTTAGAAATCTTCAAAACATGCATAATAACATGAAAAATGCTCTAATATATGACTGAGGTGAAGAAAAGTGAAAAAAGTGAGATTTTATTTTTTCAGTATTTCGCAAAAATATGACCAAAAACGTCATAGTATAATATGTCGTCCGAAAATGTCAAAAAAGTCAAAAAATGAAAAAATCGTCAAAACATTCATTATAACATGAAAAATGCTCTAATATATGACTGAGGTGAAGAAAAGTGAAAAAAGTTAGATTTTTTTTTTCAGTATGTCGCAAAAATATGACCAAAAACGTCATAGTATAGTATGTCGTCCGAAAATGTCAAAAAAGTAAAAAAATGAAAAAATCTTCAAAACATGCATAAAAATATGAAAAATGCTCTAATATATAACTGAGGTGAATAAAAGTGAAAAAAGTGTTTTTTTTTTTTCAGTATTTCGCCAAAATTTTACCAAAAATGTCATAGTATAGTATGTCCTCCGAAAATGTCAAAAAAGTCAAAAAATGAAAAAATCTTCAAAACATGCATAAAAATATGCAAAATGCTCTAATATATGACTCGGGTGAAGAAAAGTGAAAAAAACCATTTTTTCAGTATGTCGCAAAAATATGACCAAAAACGTCATAGTATAGTATGTCGTCCGAAAAAGTCAAAAAAGTCAAAAAATTCAAAAATCGTCTAAACATGCATAAAAATATGCAAAATGCTCTAATATATGACTCGGGTGAAGAAAAGTGAAAAAAAACTTTTTTTCAGTTTGTCGCAATGTCGCAAAAATATGACCAAAAACGTCATAGTATAGTATGTCGTCCGAAAA